>PVIC010017771.1:0-32347 GCA_004025085.1 Thryonomys swinderianus
GGCGCTGGAACCATTGAGCTAGATCTCCAGCCCCACACACAAATTTTTTTTTTTTTTTTGAGACAGGGTCTCACTTTGTAGTTCAGGCTGGCTCTGAGCTTACTCTGTAGCCTAGGCAAGCCTCGAACTCAGCAATCATCCTGTCTCTGCCTCCCGAGTGCTAGGATTACAGGCGTGAGCCACCACGTCTGGCACTGTGGTATGCGGTATTGATTGTTGGTGGGTGTGAGTCTCCACGCCCAGCACTGTATGTGGTTACCGGGGATTGAACTCAGGACCTTGCGCTTGCGAGGCAGGCGCTGGAACCACTGAGCTAACCCTCCGGCCCCACACAAAATTTTTTAATTAAATAGGAATGTAAATCAGTCATCCCTGACAGCTGTGGTTCAATTCTATCCCCAGCAACCACACAATGTCTGCAGATGAGGGAATAAACTCATTTCTCAGGTAAGTAAACTGAGGCCCAGAGAGGCCAGATCTAACTAACTGAGAGTCTGTTTCTTTAATTACCAACCTCTTCCTGAGATGCTGCCATGGTGTGGTTCTGTTCTTGTCAAGTATCACAAATTCAGGTACTGAGTGTTGGATGTCAGATGAGCGGCCTTCACAGGAGTCTCCAAGGCAGGGGGCCAGAAGGACACTAGCCACTACCTTACTTCTCAGCACTGCTCTCCCTGGCACAACAGCAGGTGGTGGCCTCACAGAGAAGAGATGCCAGGAAAGCCAGCAAGAAACAGGAGGCAGCAGATTCACTTGGGCAGGAAGAGGCTCAGGATTCAGGTGGGGCATCTCCCCCTGGCTGCTTTAACCAAAGAGCCTTAGATCACACAGCCCCTGTGAGGACTAGAGATAGCAGCAGCCCCGTACCCTCCTTCTGGGCACTGCTGAGAGACCTGGGATTCTGGGGTTGACCTGTGAAGTCCCTGATGAGCTCAGGAACCTAAAGAACACAACCCAACCTGAGGTGTCACCTGTCCCAAAGCACCTCCTGATTTGGGGGCCTTTAAAGAATCAGCACTTGGTGGCTTAGAATAAAGTATGAGCTAGTGGAGCTCACAGAGAACACAATCAGTATCTGTGGTCATATTTTATCATAACTTCTTCAAACATGGCCATGAGAGGCTGGAGGACTGGGGCAGTGATGGTGAAATAATAATACAATGATCTTACCAGCTCTGATATCACTGTCATAGCGAGAGATGCAGAAATAAAACCTATATGCACTAAGCTCGGAATGTTGATACCATGCAAAACTCACTCTGTCCACATACCTCACACACTGCACACCCCTACCTGGACCTTGGGGTCCCTCAGCCACCCAGAACTTCCTGAGCCTCAAAGAAGTGGGAGCAGGAGCTCCTGGAGCTCCAAACAGGAAACAGACTCTGCAGGCCTGCCAGACTCCAGCACTGTAAGGACTGAAGTGGCCAAAGGCACCCTTGTCTCCGTTATGTGTTTGTTCACAGCTCCTATAGCTCAACAAAGACTCTTCGTTCTTCCCAGTGTCTTCCATGTTTCAGGCCCGTGTGGCTCAGCACAGACTCTATCACCTCATCCGAGGAACCTCAACCCTGTCAGGCCCAGCTCCTGGGACTTGCCCACAGCACTGGTTCCTGACCCTGACTAGGGCCCCACTCTGGCAGTCCGGCCCAGGCTTCCTGGCATCCACTTGTAACCCTCTTCACACCTGGAATTCATTTCCTGTTTATTTCTTGTTTGATAACATTTTCCCTCATGGACACCGGCAGCCAGGGAGGACAGAACTTCTTGTTTGTCTTTCTTTTCCCCTCCCAATGGTGGGATTAAACCTAGGGCCTTTGCACTGAGCTACATCCCTAGAATTTATTTATTCACTTATTTATTTATATTTTGAGACAAAGTCTGGCTTAGTTGCCCAGGTTTGGATTGAATTTGTGGTCCTCCTGCCTCAGCCTGCATGGCTGTGGGAGCACAGGTGTGTGTTATCGTCTGTGACATCTTGCCTGCTCTTAAAACCACAGGGCAGAGCCTGGACCTAAACTCCCCGTGGAAGCATGACTGGTGTGATAAATACCACGCAGATGAATTTCAGTAGCTCCACTTGCCCTCGCTGTCATCTGTGAGGCCTTTCCTTGCCCCAGGCACATCTCCACAGTGGTCATATGATGAAGTAGGTGATTTTCCTCTCCTGATCAGAGCAATGCTGTGATCTCACTGGTACCCTAATGGCCACCACTGACATCGAGGAGCACATAGCTAAGGAAAGGACCAGAGAGAGAATGGAGCCAGTTTGGAGCTACTTTCTGGGCTACATCCCTTCTGAGTTGAAAGTTAACCTAGCACCAAGATGCGAGGTCTAAACATATGGGAGAAAGTAACCAGAAGCCCAGATTATACACAGTAAGCCCCTGGAAGTGTGCCTGCTGGTCTTCAGCAAGTCTTGGCGTGTCCAGTCCTAACCACCAAGCTATTGGCTATGCAGTTCTGACCACCCTTCTCCAACTCTGGGCTTTGGATGCCATGACAGTTCCTCCAAGGACTGTAAAAGGTTAAAAACAAAACCAAAACAAAAAACCTTGTCTGGTGGGGGGGGGGGGGCAGAGCCAAGCTAATCACTGGTAGGGGCAAAACCTCAGACCAACTCCTGAACCCCACCCCAGCTCTAGTGACTGAATCTCTCAGGGCTGCAGGGTCTTCTCATTGACCCGATCCCACCCTGCGGACAGTACTTTCAAATAAAGTTTTGATCTTGCTGCTCAATACTTTGGGACATAAAGAACCTGGATAAGACCCCAAATCTGTTAATAACACCCTCTGTCATTATCATTTTCATCAGCTCCATCAAGGTATAATAAGCAATAGGCATAAAAAGCAAACAAGTGCACTCATTTTATGTTATCATTTGCTGTCCTTTGTTAAACTTATTCAAAGGGATAGCCTCTACTCCAGTCACATATAGAATGTCTCATCACCCACAAATGTTATTTTGTGCCCCTCTCAGTCAGTCCCTACCCTGCAATGCCCAGGCCAAGTAACTACATATTTGCTTTCTTCATTATAGGTTAATTTCTCCAGTTTCCTTTGAATAGAATCACTCCATATAATATTTACCCTCATAATTACCTAATGCTTTAGTGTTGTTCTACATGTCCGTAGCTCATTTCTCTTGACTACCGAGTGGTATTCCAGGATGTACCATAATTTATTTCTCCATTCACCTGTCCATGTACATTTAGGTCATTTTCACTGGGGAGTATCAGGGTTGAGGCACTGATGGGGTTATTTGTCAGGTGAGTCCCAAAGAGCAAAAGTCACGTGGGCAGAAGCAGCAGCAAAGCTCTTCACTGCACAAAACTCTTTATAGTGCCTATTATCACATCCTGAAAAACAGCAGCTGTGTGGTCCTGCACTCCATGCTGCACAGGTGTGGTTGACTTATGGTTACATAAGGAGGCCTGTCATGCACCTGTGCTGACGACAGGGTTGTGTCCTCTGGGAGTCCTCAGACACCTGGGTTTGACTACATCTCTCAACAGTTCCCACATTTCACCTCTCAAAGACTGGAAAGTTGCCATTTCTTCCAAGCAGTGGCTCTAGGAGCAGAACGCAGAGCACTTGACCCTGAGAGGCCTTCTTCTCCCTGGAGATGCTCATCCCCAGAGATGTCCACCACGCTGTGAGACCCTAAGGAGACATCCTGGCCGATAGCCTCAGCCGAGCCTCCATATGTGCACAGGAGGGTTCCGAAGTCAGCAGACCCAGCCTTCCAGAGTCTTTTCTGACCCAGAGCAGGGTAGAGTTGAGCTCTTGCCGCACCTGGTCCAAGATACAGATTTGAGAATTATAGGTGTTGCAGTTGTTTTAGCCACTAAATGTTGGTGACATGACACTGGTCCCCAGGAGGCTCCGCTGGAGTCTCTGCCAGTGTGGGATTGAAGAAACTGAATCTCCTATGCTGAAATAGAATCAAGATGCAACCCAAAGAATGTAAGAATTCTGTGATCTGGCTTTGGGTCACAGAGGACCTCTGGGTCCAGGTTCAGGGTCTTCTGCTGTATCACAGCTCTGGGATGGTGCTGGGAGTACAAGGAAATGACAAGCCAACTGTAATCTTGGGTAGAACGATTCACAGGAACACTCAGACACAGTCCCACAGTGCTGTCAGCCCCACAGCTCCCTGCAGGCCCCCACCTGTGCCCATCGATGGCACTGGTATACAGCCCATAGACAAGGACAGCTCAGTATGAGAGCCCTGTAGCCTTCAGTGCCCACCTGTGCCGGGACTGGAAGAGCCTTGAAGGGCAGGGTGGTGGGGGTGTGGTATATTGGATCAAGGGAGTGACAGCTGGCAACAAGGACTCAGTGGAGACAATCCTATGCTCAAATTTGAGGAGTTTAAATCGGCGAGTGGCTGTCCAGGAATGAATGGTCCATTTTTCTCATCTTCCCTCCCCAGGGGGTGGAAGATCAATTCTGGGAAAGTAGATGCCAGTGGCCATGTGCTCTGGGCAGTTTCTCCAGGAGGTCACCATGAGTTAAGGTCTCAGTGGCCCAACTCAATGGCCCAACTTCTTGATGAAGCAAGAAGGAGGTGCCTTGTGCCCAGTAACCTTTATCTCCTAGCCCCTTCCTCAAGGTCATTGAATGTTGCCCCTGGGGCACACTCAGTCCTTTTGAGTCACATGATTCTATTCCATACCTACTGGCCTGAACACATGACCCAGCCCACTAAGGAGAGCTCCTCATCCTTCTGGCTGCATTGTTGTTTCAGGAGTGGCCCCATGGTGCAAGCTAGAATCTCCCCAGCTATCAGGAAAGAGGCCTGCCTTATTTGATGGAGTAGTCTGATAGATGGCAGCTGCTGCCATAGTTGTGGTGACTGCAGTAGTGGGAACTATAGCTAATGAAGAAACCGAAGGTCTGAAGAAAAGTATCCCTAATAACATTTAATCACCTAGATCAAGCTGTACTGGAAGCTAGAACTCCTAAACCTTTTAGTTAGAATGGCCCAGAAGTTTCCTTCTGTCCAAGTTATTTGAGCAACAGCTAAACTCTTTGGAGTTATGTCCTCCATGGTCTGCCCATACATAGCAGCGGGTTAGCAAAGTGGCAGCAACCTATGGGGCTCATTGATCTGTTCCCAGAGTCTGGGTGCCAGTTACTCAGAACAACCCACATGGGAGCTTCCTGTTGCCCCTGCCTGGGGAGGACAGGGCATTAACCCGAATCTCTGCCTTGAGGCTGTAGCTCAGCTCCTACCCAGCACCGGGAATAGTCACCTGACAATCATGCCCAGGGAAGTGACAGTGACAGTGTGGCCACAGGGCTGGGAGGGTGTGCTGGCTGGAGGGAGGGAGCGAGCCTGCGTTCCCAGCTGCTGCTCTGCCATTCGGGGCCTCCATTCGGGGGCTCTGATGGGTCGTGCTGAATTACAAGACTTACGAGCAGCAGCTCTGCCTGGTGAAGGCTGCTCTCTGTAGCAGGGATGGCATTTGGCACTTTCTGGTTGGTCCTCACATGGCAGAGGAAAGGGCAGCCGGGGGCCTCTTACATCAGGGCACTGATCCTGTCCTGAGCACCCCACCTGTGACCTAATCACCTCTCCTATGCCATCACCTCCATGACAGGGTGTCAGTACAGGAGTTCGGGAGACACAGACTCAGCAGGGAGCAGTGCTGGCCGCTGTCATTTGTTGGGCACACACTGTGTGTCCGGGCCATTTTAACCCCTCTACAAGAATCAGCTTTTTGACCAGTTTAACAGACACTGGGAATTACTGCTACCAACCCTGCTTGACAGAAGGAGGAACTAAGGTAGGCAGTTTAAGTATTTAGCTGAGCCAACACCCAAGAGTAGGTGGGACAACAGAATTCCAGTCCAGAGCGGCTGGCCTGTGTCTCCCAGAAAAGGCAGCAGGCACAGACAGAAAAGCATATTCAGGAATCACTGGGGAAGAACAGGTCTATGAAATGCCAGGCCAGAGACAGTGGGGGAGGGTATACTCAGGTCTCTAGGTGGGACTGGCTGCCTACCTTCCGTACTTAGAGTTTATTATGAATTTAAAATGGCAACTAGCTGTGATGGCTCGACACCTATAAACCCAGCATTCAGGAAGTTGAGGCAGGAGGATCACAAGTTCGAAGACAACCTTGTCTACATAGTGAGTTCAAGGCCAGCCTGGACTGCATAGCAAGAGTCTGTCCCTGAAAGAAAGGAGGAGGAGGAAGAAAGGAGAAGGAGAAAGAGAAAGAAGAGGAGAGAGAAGAAGAAAAAGGATGATGAGAAAGAGAAGAGGAGCAGGGGGAAGAAGAAGAAAGGGAGGAAGGAGAATTTAAGATACTCACAGAGCATTAGAAAAGGTGATGTGGAGTACTTGGAATAACTTTTAAGGCTTGGTCACGAAGGACAGTGAGACGTCCAGCAGGCTGCCTGGGGCCCTGTGCCTTTGTAACCCTGAGCAGCCCTGAGAGAAAACTGGTGACCTGAACAGACCAGGGATGTCCAGATGTGACAGGAGAGGGAGAAAGTTTTTGGGATGATCCAGGTTTGGCCTCCATTTGATGGCAACATCACCAAAGACCCAGGAGGAATTTCCCAGCTGGTCTGCTTCAAATTCCTGGTTCCTGGAACCCCTAGGTATTTCCTCTGAAGCCACTAAGCATTGGGGAAACATGTTAGCAGTCATAATAACTATAATGAATAGGGAAGGGCAAGGATTGAGGATAGCAGTGTTCTAGACAGAAAGCAGCATGTGCAAAGCCCCTGAGGTCAGGACAGTGCTCAATTAAAGGTGTGGGGTTGACCCAGAGGCAGGATTTTTTTTTTTTATCCTTGCTGTGTTACTCCTGCAACAGAGAATCTTTGTCTTTTTCTGTGCATTGAAGAATTTGTGCAGCTCTGGACTCCACATTGATTTCACAAAGCCTGTGAAGGGAAGGAAGTCACATTTCAGTCATTCATTTATTCATTCATTCATGCACTCGTGTGTTTACCCATCAATAAGTCTGAATGCATCTCCTGTGCTGGGAGCTTCCCACTATCCTCTGTGTGCCACTGCGAGATCTCCATCCCCTCCCCAAGGTATAAACTCTATGTCTAGTGCACAGAGATGGGGCTGAGATGGCCGGTCCCTTGCTCACTGCCAGGGCAGGAAGCGGGAGGCAGTGAGGTGCCTAGAGTGGCTGTGCCTCCTTCATTCCCCAGTTCCTGCTCAAGCCTTCCCAGGCTGTGTGACCTTGGCCAAATCCTTCAGTGCTCTGGGAGAGGTTCAGTTTTGTCTTGTATACAACAGGGTCCCATCTGCATTGAAGAAACAGCAAGCCTGGGAGCTCTATAAGGCTTGGCAAACATGGCAACTGGGTTCACTGGCAGATATTCTTCCAACCAAAGCCCTGGGACAGTGTGCTCCTTTCTGCTCTCCAGCAGCCTACCCCATTCAAAACTTTATCAGGGGGCCGGAGGGTTAGCTCAGTGGTTCCGGCGCCTGCCTTGCAAGCACAAGGTCCTGAGTTCAATCCCCAGTAACCACATACAATGTTGAGTGTGGAGACTCACGCCCACCAACAATCAATACTGCATACCACAGTGCCGGGCATGGTGGCTCACGCCTGTAATCCCAGCACTCGGGAGGCAGAGATAGGAGGATTGCTGAGTTCGGGGCTTGCCTGGACTACATAGTGAGCTCAGGGCCAGCCTGAACTACAAAGCAAGACCCTATCTCAAAACAAAACAAAACAAAACTTCATCAGGATTCAGGAAAACAAAAGGAAAGAGACCATACTGAGTGGTGGTCAGGCCAGGCTCCCAGAGAAAGAACAGGGGGAGAGGGGCCAGGCCCCCAGGAGAAAGCCCTGTCCTCGGGTTTGCGTTCCCCAGGCTAGAGCAGGAAGGAGACACAATGACAGAACAGAATTTTCACTCCATGTCCACCTGGTTCTGACACTGCCCTATTTCAATTAAGTCTCCAGCCCTACAAGGTAGGAGGGGTTATTTTTCTTATTGGAGAAGCCAAGGTCCAATGATGGTTTGTTACCTGCCCAAAGTCACGCAGCTGGTAGAAGCCAGACACTGAAGAGCAAACTGGAAATCCTACAGCCGTCATGCTGAGAACTCACATGTAGTCATCAGGTAGGAGATGAGGGCTCCCCAGGTTCACAGGTTAGGAGTGGAGCTGCCCAATGAGGTCTCCCAGCCCCCAGTGGGGAGCAAGATTTAGGGACAGAGCCTGACCAAGGTCCTGCTGCACCCCAAGCTCTCCTCCGCATGACCCATCACCCTAGTGCAGCTGTGGAAAACCTACCCCAGGACATGACAACTTCTCATCACTGTCACAGCAATCTGGCCAGGGTCACCTCAGGGGACAAGGTACCCCCAGGCTCTCAGGGAGAAGAGGGGACAAGAGCCAGCTCCTCACGGCTACACCCAGTTCTCTGAGTTTCCAGGAACGTATGGCTGGGCTGCCTCTCCATAGCCTCCCTGTCCCCCGCCCTCTGCATTTGCTTGCCCTTGTCCCAAACTAACAGGGACCAAGGGGAAGGTGGAGGTGCTGAGACTGGACCTTGAAGGGCAGGGCTGGGAGGAGAGACAGAGGAACAGATATAGGAAGCGGCATAGACACCCTGAGTTCAAAACTGTGTGATTCGTAGGTGTGCTGTGTGCCGCCTGTCCTGCACATTTGCCTTCCATTGCTCTAGGGGAGGTCAGGCCCCCATTGGACGTCACAGGCCTTGGGGGCAAGGCAGGCCGAGAAGCCTCTGGTGGTATGACTGCTTGGGGCTGGAGGAAGAGAAAGAGGAACCGGAACGCAGAGGTGAGGGAGAGCCTGGGAGTGGAGCAGAGGTCAGGAAGCCCCACAGCTGGGGGCTCTCAGTATAAATAGCCACAGACGGAGTTGGCCACACAGGGGTTTGCAGCTGCAGGGACTCTGAGGACCTGTGCCTTTGGGAACACAGGTCACACTGGGGTGTCCCGGGAGGAGGCTGGGTAGCAGTGGAGGGTCTGTGTGGGCTCTTAACCCATCGCACGTCTCGACACCGTGCCGGCCAGTCATGCTGCTGGGCAGCCTCCTCCTTCTGGCGGCCGCTGTGACTGCAGCCCAAGGGAAGGGACAGCAGGCGGGCAGCCAGAAGCTGGAGTTTCAAGTGAAGCTCGGGGAGTGCAGCTACGCCTTCTATCTGCCCCAGCACCAGCCCTGCATCATGGAGTCCAGCCCCGCGGGGGCCCCCTGCTGGGCCCAGAAGACCCAGTCCCTCACGATGCGTAGGCAGTTGTCTGCCCAGCAGATGGAAACCCTGGAGAGCGCACTGAGGAACAGCACACAGAGGCTGCAGAAGGTAGGGCCCGGCCGTGAACTCAGGGTAGCTTCCGGGCTGTCACTATCAGCAGGTGCAGTGTGCGCCCCAGAATCCGTCACTGGGCTCAGAGGGCTGGCCTTTAAGGTGCGGAAACTGGGATAAGAGGCCTGAGAGGGGCACAGGTGGATGACGCCACATGACAAGCCTGGGCGGCATCAGAACAGGGAAGCTGGCTCTTCACAGCCATGCATTTGGGCTGGACGTGGGCCAGGCCCATCCCAGGCGAGCAGACAACAGAGAACAGTTTGTCCCTTCCAGATGAAGGAGAGAAAGAGGCCATGAGGGGTTGTCTACTGTGTCAGGGTGAGGCAGAGGGAGCAGGGGTGAGGGCGAGCTGTGGCCAGGGCCGGCTGTCTGAGGTCGATCATTTGTGAGGGTGTCACAGAGGAGGTGACGTCTGACCCCAGAGGACAAGCAAAGCAGGAATCTGTGTGCACATCCCACTGAGGCCACGTGAGCGCCGGGGTGCGAGGAGGGAATGGGTCATGTGTGTGGGGACAGTGAGGCCTGAGAAGCCTGGGGCCGGAGAGGCTGACTTTGCCAGGAATGAATCATCTGTGCTGCTGAATCAGATGCAGGGAGACAGAGAGCAGCAGTCCAGGGCCACAGCCGTGTGACTAAGGGCGGGGGCTGCTGAGGATCCTGCCCTTGTGCCTGTCCCTCAGGCAGCAGTGAGCACCTGCCGTGTCTCTGTGAAGCAGAGTGAGAGGGCAGCCCGGCTGTGGAGCAGGGTGGGCAGACGCCATGGTGTCCAGAGTGCAGCTGGCTGGGGCCTGAAGCAGGAGCTTCGAGGGAAGCGGACGGGGCCCAGGACTGCAGGGTAGAGGTGAGGGCTGAATGTGCTCAGCAGCCATCCAGCTGGACAGACCAGCAGGCAGGACATGACCGTGCTCGGTGGGAGGCCTGTGCCCCTGGGGCTTCTGTGTTGTTCGAACTTTCTGTCTGTTTGGTGAGTTTGTCCCCCAACGTGTGCACCTTTATTGGCGTGCACAGACACCCAGATCCATAACACATGGTGTGACGCAGCGGAAGTGGAACTGCAGGAAGATGATGTAGGAAGCCATGTAAATGGAAGTCCTGGGTGCCTCATTTTCCTAAGGAATGTCTTGCTGCGTTTACCCACCCCCGGGGTTGAGGCTGTGCCGCATCTAATCTGGCCTCAGCACACACAGCTTTGTTCATGCTGACCCATCCCTGCTCCTGCCCAGCCCCTGCTCTCATCCTTCCCTCGCACCTTTCCACCATCCCTTACCCACATGGCCTCCATTCCATGTCTCCCCTTTTATCCCCCTGGTGGGTGCGCTTGGCATCCCAGCTTGACGGGCTTCAGGCTTCACCTGAATCTGTACTCATCTCCTTGGACCACTGTCCCCGAGTCCTCTGAGACATCGCAAGTATGGCCTCCTCCAGCCCCATCTTCACCTGTCCCTGCCTGTCCGCTACTCGGACAGAGTTCTCCTGCTGGAATGAGACTCAGAGGCTGTTCACCACTGTTCACCCTTGGGCACCATACCTTCTTTGGGCTCTTAGCGAAGGAGTCTGTCCTTGTGTACAGGCCACTCCTCACTCTCAGGGTGCAGATCTGTCCCTTGCACCCCTCGGTGTCCTGCACCATCCCTTGGTCTCCTGAACTTCCTTCTGTGGGTCCTTCCTGGGAACACCCTAGAGTCTAGAGAAGGAAGCTGAAGCACAGGACAAGGGAGAAATGGGGGACAGGGACCTCTTCCCAGCTTGTAGAAGGCCACGCGTTCTGTCCCTCTTCCCTTCTGCCAGTTACCCTGTGACCTAAGTCCGCCTCAGCACCCCCATCCAATAGCCCCAGCCCAGGCTTCACCTTCTCTATTAGCCAGTTTAACATTGATGACTAATACTGTCCTTCAGGGAGCTGTCCCCCCAGTCACCCTGAGGACAAGCTGCTGTTATCTCCTGCCTGGCGCCTCGCTGGCCCCAGATTCTGAAGGATTTTATGATTCAGATTGGCTAGCAGATTGGATGCCACCAGTGGACATAGCCACCTTCTTCTGGTCACTGCCACCCCTGCCCATCACTGTCTGATGCCAGTTTGTCCTGATTTCATAGGTCAACTTTACAGGGTGTTTGTCTTTGTTCATTGCATTTCTCTTATTTTAGAACTGACCCATCTGTCTATGCTACTCTGATAAAATTTCCAAGTAGATCTCCAGGACTTTGGAGCCCATGCTCCCCTTTCATAAAAACTCCAACGCAGGCTGGAGATTTAGCTCAGTGGTTCTGGGATCTGCCTAGCAAGGGTAAGGTCACAGGTTCCATCCCTTGTTACCACATACAACAATACTGGGCAGTACTGGGTGTGGTGATTCATGCCAACCAGCAATCAGTACCACATACCACAGTGCCAGGTGTGGTGACTCACACTATAATCCCAGCATTCAGTAGGCAGAGGCAAGAGGAGGATTGCTGAAACAAACTAAAAAAAGTGAGTCTTAGTTGTAACATGGGATTGAACTATATAAACACACGGAGTGTGTGTGTGTGGGGGGGAGCAGTACAGGGAGAAAGCCTTTCCAGAATAAGACTTAGGAGGGGTTGGGAATGCTTCTTGTATAGCAGCTACAGGCCTATTTTTTTTTTTTTTTGAGACAGGGTCTCGCTTTGTAGTTCAGGCTGGCTCTGAGCTCACTATGTAGCCCAGGCAATCCTCGAACTCAGCAATCCTCCTGCCTCTGCCTCCCGAGTGCTGGGATTTCAGGCATGAGCCACCACGCCCAGCTGTGTGGTATGTGGTATTGATTGCTGGTGGGTGTGAGCTTCCATGCCCAGCATTGTATGTGGTGCCCGGGGATTGAACTCAGGACCTTGCGCTTGTGAGGCAGGCGCCCGAACCACTGAGCTAACCCTCTGGCCCACAGGCCTATTGCACTGGGGGTGAGTGCTGGAAACTTGCTGTGAATGCTGGGTATGCAAATAAAGGGCCAAGATTCCCCCCTTCTTGGTAGTAGCCACTACAGGATGCCCTCTCTTCAAAAATGCAACAGTAGTGCTCGCTTCAGCAGCACATATACTAAAAAATGCAACAGTATTCTCAGGAAGTGAGAGGGATGAGGAAGGGTCTAACTGTATGCATGTTAGAGTGCAGAATGTTGTTTTTTTTTTTTTTTTTTTTTGAGACAGGGACTCGCTTTGTAGTTCAGGCTGACCCTGAGCTCACTATGTAGACCAGGCGAGCCTCAAACTCAGCAATCCTCCTGTCTCTGCCTCCCGAGTGCTGGGATTACAGGTGTGAGCCACCACTCCCCGCACTGTGGTATGTGGTATTGATTGCTGGTGGGTGTGAGTCACCACGCCCAGCATTGTATGTGTTTACTGGGATAGAACTCAGGACCTTGCACTTGAGAGGGAGGTGCTGGAACCACTGATCTAAATCTTTGGTCCAGAATGGCTCTTTGATATGCAGAGAGGATACTGAAGCTACAAGTGGAACAAAAAGAAACTAGGGGGAGGGACAGGCAGTTGCTGGCCAAGGCCCACCTCTCCTCCCTGCACTTCTGGGTTTCACACCCAACCTCCAGCAGGATCCATACCAAAACCTAAATCAGACAGCTGCCCTCCCCTCAAGGCTTCCAACTCACTGGGAAAAGAGCAAAGTCCTGCGTCCCTGAGAAGCCATCTCCTAGATATCCAGGCCCCTCACACGGTCTGCCAGGCCTTTGATAGCATGCCCCCTCCCCTACGGGGCCCTCCCTCACTGCCACAGCTGCACGGACCACTTCACTGCATCTGACTTCCTAACACAGGTCACTTGGGATGAAGACATGAGTGTCCTACTGTCAGTCTGTCCATCTGAGTCCATCTGCAGGGACACCAAATGGCACTGGGTGGGGTTCTGAGCCCCAAACTCCCAGCCCCCAAGGTCCATGGGGCCCCAGGAGTAGACCTGTGGGGCTCCCTCCCTCTCCTGGTTCCTCCCTCCTTCCCTGAGGCTCCCTCCTGCTCTTAGAATCTCACAGCTGCCTGTGTACTGAGCCTCCTCTGCCTCTTCCTCACCCCATAGCAGGTCCCTCTCCCTGGGGGCCTGGGCTTTTCCTGTCACCCTAGCCCTGCCCTGGCTCAGGCCTCTCTCCTGGGTGCAGCCATCTGTCCAGCCACCCAAGCTTACATCTGGGCCTGGCACTTACCTGTCACTTGGCCCCGGATGAACCAGTCTCAGTTTCCCCTTGTGCAGTATGGAGAATGGGACAGTATGCAGTGGCAGGAGGTAGGGACACAGCTCTCAGCCTGCTGGTGGCTACATGCATCCTAAGGACACAGGTGTCTCTCAGGGTGGGAGTGAGGGGCTCAGTCCCACACATCTCTCACCTGTGAGCTCAGGGTTAGGACCCGCTGGTCACATAATCTGGGCTCCCAGGCATGCCTGAGCCTTAGAATGTCACCTATCCTTGTCTGTGTTCTGCCAGTCTCTGGTGGGGTCCAGGCAGGCATTTGTTGCACCGACTCCTGTAAAGGGGACCATTGGGTTGCGCGCCACCAACATGCCTGTTGGCACTGCTGTCCCTACAAGGTCACCCCATGCCTGTGGCACCTGTCAGAAATGCAGGGCTGAGCACACCTCATCAGCCCTGGGTCTGTCACCAGCCTAGGCAGCAGCAGCACAGCCTAGAAGTCAGTGGAGCTCTGCAGCCAGTGAGCATTTGAGCCCAGGGGCAAATGGCTTCACCTCTCTGGATACCAGTTTCTTCTACAAACCGAGGTGACACTAGCGCCACCTGTCTGCTGATTTAATCAGACAATGACGGGAAAGTGCTTGGCACCCAGCAAGTGCTCAGAAACAGAGCCGTGGGTCCTGCTGTTCTGAGGCCTCCCTCTGTCCCCGTGGGCTCTGTTGTTTGTCCTCTCTCCCTTAGCTCTCCCAGCCGGGTGGGATGTTCTCTGTGAGCGAGTCCTTTGCTTCTTCTCTCAATCTGGAGCATCTCGAAGTGGCCTTCTGGTGTCTTCTATAACCTAGAAAGGAGAGGAAAGGGAATGAGAACACTGCGTAACATTGTCTTCATCTCCATCCCTGGGCTCACTGCAAGTCCTATGCGTCTGGGGAGACCTTCCCTGCCACGAACTCCCCCAGTCAGTGCCTGCTTGGACCATGGCCCCAACATCCTTCCTGTTCCCCCAGTGTCCAGATGAGTAAACTGAGGCTGAGGGGGGCAATGAATTGCTAGATTTATGCAGCAGGGATGGCCAAACTGCAGATTCTTTTTTCCTTTCTCTCCTGTCCATAACAAAGGTCATGTGTTAGTTACTTTTCTCTCCTTGCTGAGACAAAATACTCAGCACCAAAAGTTAAAGGGGGAGGAGTTTATTTAGCTCAGAGTTCATAAGGGTTTCAGTCCATAACTGGCTGTCTCCTAGGCCAGCCTGTTATGGACAGGAGAGAAAGGAAAAACTGGGCCAGACAGTAGCCCCAGACCAGGCCCGCACCCCCTAACGGTGGCCCTGATGTTTCCCTGCTCACTTTTCATGTTTGTATCCTCTCTGGTTAGATGTCTCTCTAACCTTTCCTTGTCCGTCTCTCAAGTGCTCCCCTGCTAGTCCATGGCCACAGCATGTGCCTCTACCTCCCCGGATGTCTACATCAGAGACCCAGGACCCAAGGGCCCCATACCTGGACCCCATCCCCAGCCAGGCTGCTGGGCTGGGATCTCTCTGTTCCTCTTCTGATGCCAAGCAAGGCCAGGGGGTCAAGGGCTGGGCAGTGTCCCAGTCCGACACTGTCCCAGTCCCTGCAGTTAGCTCCAGGTCCCTGATGTCAAACCTCAGAATAGGATCAGCCTCAGCCCAGCCATCTCCAGGCTTTGCCTTGATGAACTGGGATCAAAGGAGCACCCAGGGCAGTCCGGTGTAGGATCTGGGCCAGGAGAGCCTCCCAAACTGCCTAGAACTCTAGTTGTCCCAGCCTCCCGGGGCTGCAGGAAAGTTCTTGGCATTTTCAGCCTTTGTTTATCCACACAAGATGTGAACCCGAGTTCCCCAACCAAATGTCTTGGAGTTTGGTTTGTAACTCTGCTGGCTTCTTTCTCAGCAGCTGGGCATTGGAGCAAGGGGAAGAAAGGAGCTCTGCTTCTTGAAGAAACAGGATTATTTTCCAAGAAGAGGCCTGGATATGGCTGGCCTAGATATCCTCAGTTTGGGGAGGACCAGCTAGTTGGTTCCTGGGTAAGGCTGGAGAGCTTCAGTTCCAATAGCCCCCTAGCACCATTGTCCTGAAGGAAGGGTTTATTTAATTGTTCATTGGCTGGGTCAGGCCACCTTGTGGGGCAGGACCATGTGCTTCTGCTTCTGTCCTTCCTGACCCAAGGGCTGAGGCTGTCTGGGATGCATGGTTCTCCTCCTAACAGGAAATCCAAGCAGCAGCCCAGGTGCCCCATGCCCCACCTGCAGCCACACTCTGGGGCCTTTTGCTTAGCCTCAGAGTCAGCTGAGCCACCAGGGGAATCTGGGTCAGACCGAGCTGGAGCTAGTGTGTTATTTCCTGGGGGACAACTGACCACCCATGGGACCCTAGGAATATTGCCTCCATGGACTGCGTGCTCTGTCAAGTGGAACTCAAGAGCTTCCTGCCTCCTGGAGTGGGTGTAGGACAAGAGGAGAATGAAGGTGGTATTTACTGAGTGGTTGCTATGTGCCACACACTGTCCTGTGTGTTTTGTGCATTTCCTTCTCACACTGACCCCATGAAGTCAGATTGTTTGTCCATGAACAGTTGGGCAAACTGAGACACCAGAGGTTAGGTGAGTTGCCCAAGATCACACAGCCAGAAAGGATGAGGTCTGAGTCAATCCCTGGCCATCTGAGGCCAGAACCCGTGGTCTCAGCCACTTGATCTGTGTCTTGGTTACTTTTCTCTCTTTGCTGTGACTAAACACTTGACACCGAAAGTTAAAAGTGGGGGAAAGGTTTATTTAGCTTATAATTTGTAGGGTTTTGTTTCATAATTGGCTGGCTCCAAGACAGCCTAGCAGGAAAGACAGTACTTGCTAAAGAAAAACAGTTCATTGCAAGCACAAGGTAGCAAAAGCAACAAGGGGAAATTTAATAGCATCTTTTTCCCTTTTATCTTATCCAGATTACCAGGATTAGAGCAGTGCCAAACCAATCAGTACTTACATGCCCTTAATCCCAGCATCACATACGCTAGATTCAGCCACTTGTGAGGCTTTGGGGAGACATCTAGAGCCAAACCATGGCAACTAGTTTCCTGCCCCTGTGGTCAGACACGCCCATTGTGAGTGGGTGCCTGACACCCAGGAGGCTCTAGAAGCACAGAGGGCCTGGCCAGCAGAGGGAGATCGTCACCTCTCTTAGGTCTGCCCTTCCCAGGAGCCCAGCCAAGGGGCATCCATGGGGTTCTATAGGCAGTAGGGGATCCTTGAAAGCTGGGGTTTCCAGAACCTCTGCTTGGGTACAGGTTGCGATTGCAATCTTCTGCATTTTCTATTTTATATAAGGGCCTTCTATGCCTCTCTGGACCTTTCCACCTCTTCAAAATGTGGGTTACGATGATGAGAACCCCACATGAAGGTAAAACAAGGGAAAGACTGCAAATATCTGGAGGTGTCTGTGAGTAAGAAGATGCTAGGGACCCTGAAGCAGAAAGTGAAGCTCATGGACTGGAGAATAGGCCAGCAGAGCCAAGGGGTTCCTTACTCCTTACCCTAGTCCAACTCCCACAGGTCCACAGCACAAGGGTGGCCTGAAAGGGGCTGAAGAAAGAGGAGTAGTTCCTGCACTGCCGAGGGAGATCTGCGGAGGGCACGGGGAGCCAACAGGGCAGCTTGGACTTGTCCCTACTGCCTGTCTTACAGACCCAGGTTCCAGTCCCCACTACACTGCTTCCCAACAGGCTAGTTGCTTGCTCAGCCACTTACCTAATTTTCAGCATGTGAAAATGGGGGAATATGGAAGTGAAGTAAGTCTCAGAAGAAAACAACTATTTGTCATCCCATCCCCTTATCAGTTTCTTTGTCTTTCACTTGGGGATTTACTCTGTGTTACTCAACTCCTTCCGGTGCATGAAAAGGTAGAGAGGAAAATCAAATAACACTTCTTTTCTCATAAACCCAGTTTAAAAGACCAAAGCCATTAATTCTCCAGCCCCTCTCTGCTTCCTACTCCCAGCAGAAATCACTGCTCTGAATGTGGGTTGCTAACCTCATCCTCCCTAGATAAGGGGTGAGACTTCCTCCTACCTGCAAGATGTCACAACACCCGTATCTTTCTACAGCTGGCTGCTGTGGTAGTTACCTCAGCACTCAAAGTTAAAAGGGAAAGGATTCATTTAGCTTCCAATCTGTAGAGGTTTCAGTCCATAATCGGCTGGCTCCAAGGCGGGGAGGCACAGGGGCAACAAGTTCATGACAAGCGCAAGATAACAAAAGGAGCAAGAAACCTGAATATCATCTTTCTCCCTCTTTTATCTTATTAAGACTGTGCAGCACTCATCCCGTTACCCTAGTGTCCTGGGGCCTAACCACACTGTGACTCCATCACATGCTCTAGATTCAGCCACCTCTGAGAAAGCATAAGGCTTTGGAGGGACATCTAATCATAAGCATAACCATTTCTGTTCACTCAGCCTTGGATCTGTGAGATGCACAGCTCCACTGTTTGCAAAACGGGTCTCTGCTTTTCTACCCACCGAATGTGTACAATGCTGTATGCCCACCTGGGTTTGCTGTGATGCCTCAGGAGGAGGGTGGGGATCTGCCTGGTGCTGCTTCTGCTGGCAGGGCCGTGTGACAGCCACCACCGCCCCTCTGTCTTCTGGGGTGAGCGTGCTGCTGTGTTGAATACACAGAGGGCTTTCTCTGAGCCAGGCCTGTAATACATGTGTAACAGTGACTCATTAAATCTCCAGGTGCTCTAGAATACGAGGGCAGTTCTGATCTTCACCTTGCTGTGCGCACACTGAGCCCTAAGAAGTGGGTGAGGGGAGGCTGACTGACTCCAGGTCACTCACTCTTGACTATTAAGAAGACCGCCTCTGTACCCCCAGTACAGATGGGGACACAGAGCCTGGGCAGGGAGGGCATGATCCCAATTACTGTTGGGAGGGTGGCTCCAGACACCCTGGCTCCCCCCAGGAAGAGCTGCTGTTTCTGAAGCTCTCTGAGCCTGAGACACACAGCTCACCTGTACAAACTGAGCCTGGTTTCAGGCTGGCCCTGCTCCCTGGCTTTCAAGAAAGAGCAGCCTGTTAGTGAAAGGAAGGATGATCCCAGGGCCCTTGGGGAGCAGGTCCAACCCTGCTTGGCGGACACACAAGGCCAGAGGTTAGAAAGCACAGCCTGGAAGATGGACTCACAAACTGTACATGGGAAAACTGGGTGCCCAGTCACTGGCTGTTCTCCCCTGGGAAGTCAGGAACAGGGCATGTGAGAAAGTAGTCTTTTCTGTCAAAGGAGAAACTTAGGATAAACTCACTTTATGTGAATCTCTATTTTTTCTGTAAAATCCTATTTTTGTAAAATGTACACATGCTTTTTAAACTATTCCTTAGAAATACAAGACCAAGGGCCGGTCCACTTGCCATAAAGTTTGTGTGTTGCAAGGAGATTCCCAATTCACAGGATCTACACAGCAACTACACATTTTAGAACTAGCCAATTGGGTCAGACTGTAAGGCCACGCCCACCAGCAGAAGGGTGTGGCATCGTGAGGGCAGTTAGGGAATAAAAATCCAGCAGATTACTTGTGAGTGCTGGCTGGCTGTGTTTAGCAGAACCCTGCATTCTTCTGCAGAAGTAAAGCCATGGCAAGAAACTTCTCAAAACTCTGGTATTATGGCCCTGTTTTTGACACCAAAGCATTTGTGCCCAAAGAGCATGATGTGGGCTTCTGCTCTCCTTTTTCTGTCAATTCATTCAGCTTGTATTTCTTTTTTTTTTTTTTTGAGACAGGGTCTCGCTTTGTAGTTCAGGCTGGCTCTGAACTCACTATGTAGCCTAGGCAAACCTCCAACTCAGCAATCCTCCTGTCTCTGGCTCCCGAGTGCTGGGATTACAGGCGTGAGCCACCATGCCCGGCACTATGGTATGTGGTATTGACTGTTGGTGGGCGTGAGTCACCATGCCCAGCATTCTATGTGGTTACTGGGATTGAACTCAGGACCTTGCATTTGTGAGGCAGGCACCGGAACCACTGAGCTAAATCTCTGGCCCCTCAGCTTGTATTTCTTAAAAATCTGCTGTGAACCAAGCACAGTATTAGACATAAAGAGGTGATTGAAATCAAGGCCCCAGTTTCATGCTCCTGACATTCTAGAAGGCAAGAGAGACAACAGACAGATAGTCTTAATTCAGAGTGGTCATTGGACAAAGAGATCTGAAATGACAAGAGGGACTGAGCCGTGTGGATGGGGCTGGGTGTTTGAGGGGAAGGTTCCAGAGGGAACAGCATGTGCAGAGGCCTTGAGGTGAGCACAGGGCCGCTGCGTGCTGCTCCAGAGGTGCTGCCCATGGCCAGGAGGGGGGGAGAAAGGACAGGAGAGGGAGTGGTAATGGGAGGCTGGGCGTGGAGAAGCCTGTTGTCATGTGCAGAATTTGGCTTTTCCTCTGAGTGACAGGAACCCTGCGGTGATTTTCAGCAAAGAGGCTGAGCCTTCATTTAGGCATCACAGGATCCGTTAGCTGTGGAAGAGAGGATGATGGAAGCCCAGGGACCAGGAGAAAGCTGCAGGCACAGTCCAGGGGAGGGGTGGTGATGGGCGGACCCGGCACGTTCTGAGCCTCTGGCTGCTCTGTGGCTCCGCATGGAGATACTTGGGAGGGACGGAGGCTGCCCTGACCCCTGCCGTGACCCATCCACTGTCTCCCTGCAGCTGGAAACCTACATCCAGGCCATCTTGAGGCCAGAAGTGCGGCAGCCCCAGCACAATATAGTCCAGAGCCACACGTCCCCCGTGGAGCTGAGCACCAGCCTCCTGAACCACACCGGAGCCCAGACCCTCAAGCTGCCAGGCATGATGGCTCAGGTAATGGGGAGCAGGGGGTGGGTGGCCAGGCTGCTGTCTTGCCTTGACCTCTGTCCCAGGGTAAGTCAAGGCCTCTTCTGGGCCACAGGCCCTTGGCACCCCTCCCTGGGGACCCAGTCCCATCATTATTGCCCTCTGGGCTGTGGGCCCTGCTGGGCTGGACTGTCAGGGTCTGGCCTGGCTTCTTGGCCTGTGCCTGTGCAGTGCTTGGGCAACAGGGGCAAGAGAGCACACAGTCCTTCCTCTTGGAGTTTTAGGTGCATGAGGAAGATGATGGTGAAGAGTCTTTCAGACTTTAGGGCCGAAGGACTCCCTGAGCAGGGGAGGGAGTGAACAAAGGAACAGATGGGACACACATGCACCCCTACTTTGTGGAGCTTACCAAGAAAGCAAGCAGATGAAGACCATGTGGCTTGCATGGTGACCATGTTGAGAGAAGAGAGCAGGAGGGCGATGTGCTAGGCATGGTGGGCAGGACAAAGCTGCCAGTTCTGCTGCAAGGCCAAGAGGAGCAGCCCTGGAACCCGGCTCAGTGGGCAGCATTTTCCAGGCAGGGAGAAGGGCATGTGCAAAGGCAGAAGGGGGAGGATGGGGACAGATCTGGGACTGTAAGGACAGCAGGGTGCTGGAGTGACCAGGGGAGACCAGATGGCGCCAGAAAGGTGACAGAGGCACCCTGAGTTGCGGGCCTGGAGAGCCACAGTGAGGACAGGAGGAGGACAGGGGGTTGGGGGTGGAGGTGACACATTTGGAAAGGCTGCCTCAGGCTGCTGAACAGGAAGGACTAGAGGGGACAAGGGTGGGGCAGGGAGCTCAGTGAGGATGCCAGTGCAGGGCACAGGGCAAGAGATGACAGAGGCAGGGGCCAGAGGGGGCCGCGGAGCAAAGAGGTCAGGGACCGTTTGGAAGAGTGGCCGGTGGCATGAGCTAATGGATAGCATGTGGGGCCAGGGAGGATGTGCCTGGGCCTGAGGGCGGGAGGAGTGGAACCATCATGGGCAGTGATGGGAGGGCAGTTTAGGAAACAGATTCTGGCAGAATCAGTGTGTGAGTCAGTGCACAAGTGACCACAGGGAGTGAGGACTTTGAGGGTGGCTCTTGGTCAGCAAGGGTCGGGGGCGCCAGCCTGTAGGCAGGTGAGGGGCTGCTGGGAGGCTTCTGCAGGGCTCACGGAGCCTCTACCCTCCTGTTCCTGAGCCAGCTGTCACACATGGAGCACAAGATGCTGGAGACTTCGATCACCACCGACAAGCTGGAACAGCAGCTGCAGAAGCAGAGAGGCATGATGGACAAGCTGCATGAACACAACAGGTGGGGGCAGGAGCTGAGCCACGAGTTTGGGGCCCAGGCTAAAGCTGGACCTGGGCCAAGGTGTGGGATAGACCAGGCCTGGTTCAGGGCTGGGGGGAGGGATCACTGGGAGGGTCTGGAGTTTAAACTGCTTCTGGGCTCAGATTGGTAAGAACTGGAACCAGGCTTGGAATCCAGAAGATCTAGGAGAAGAGGGGAGAAGGAGCCTGGGCACGTCCCCCAGCATTAAGTGGGGCAAAGCAGGGGCATATTCTTGGGGCTAAGAACACCTTGAGTCTGTCCTGCTTTCAATTTTTCTTTGTTTTATAAACTTTAAATGCTTTACTGAGATACAACATACTATTCACCCTGTACATTTTAATTTACTTATCTGATTTATAAATTAAATTAACCTGGTCTAGTCTACATTCTTCCTGTCCCTGAGGCCACAGCGACCAGTTTCTAGTGTGAAAGTCACAGTTGCTTCATTGTATGTCAATCTGCAGCAGGGAGCATCCTTCAGTTACAAAGAAAAATACTTGTGGAGTTCAGAAAAGGCAGAGAAACCTGACCCAAGCACCTCAGATTTTATCTTGGTTTTGAGATGAATGGACAATAAACTGTTATGGTCAGGATTTGAAGGAGTCAAACCTATGCGGTGAACAACCTGTCAATAGTGACACAGTTATTGCATCATGCGCTTTGCGCAGGATCCAGCTATACGGACTGTCCCCTGTCTCTGGGTTGGACACCATTAGTGATGGTTCTTACTCTCATTTGCCCACTCCAAGTTCCAGAAGGCAAGAACTGGGGCATTTTCAATTGCTCTGAACTGGGCAATTCCTTGGAAATCTGCAGAGATGGAAGATGCTGTCAATAAGCTCTTGATCAATACAGACAGCTAGAATTCTAGAATTCCAGTGTGCCCAGTTTGTAATTATAATTTGAAGCCTGGGAGCAATTTCTTCTGCTGTGCTGGATTTGATCCTGAGCGTGGATAGAGAGTAACACCCTTCCCTCTCAGCCTTATCCCTCAGCCACTGGCGCTTTGGAGCCTGACACTGGGTACTTGGTTCTCCAGTCCCAGCCACTTGACCACTGTCCTCTCATGGGCCCCAGGGTGTCACACTGCCCTCCCCAGTCCATGCCTGCTATGACACAGAGTGTGGGACAAGTGACCCTAATCAGGACACTGCATCTCTCTGGGCCTCCTTGTCTGGTTGTAAATTTGGGGCAGGACAATGGGCTCAATCCTGTGCTCCCCACTCTTCAGTGACCTGGAAACTCGGCTGGACACCCTGGAGACTGGCCAGAAGGCCCAGGTGGTGGACCTCCACAGTCAGAAAGAGAGTATACTGCAGCAACTGGAAGAAAATAACAGCAGACTCGTCCACATACGTCAGGGCCTGGAAGACCTGCACAGTAACTCCAGCCTCCTTCAGCAGCAGCAACAACAGCTGCTACAGAGCTTGAAGCTACTTAAACAAGCACTGGAGCAGAGCCCAGGTGAGCTGGTGGAGCCTAGGGTTAGGAGGCTGGTGAGGAGGGTAGAAGGCAAGAAGGAGCTCGGCTAAGCCTCCAGGGTCAGTCTGGGTTTAGACCCATCCTGGGAAAAACCACACCCTTCTGGCCATGTGGGCAACAGAAATAGCAAGCAGTAAAAATGGACACAGCAATGGTCCTGAAAGAAGCTAATCCAGACTCTGTCTCCTGCCTTCAGATGGCTGGATCTGTTTCATCTCATCCCATCTCTGCCCTCAGTTTCACCATGTGTTCAACACATGTGGTGGTGTTAAAAAGGACAGTAGCAGGCCAGTTGATAACTTTGGATTCAAGGCTTCACCTTTCAGCCCACTTGCCTGCACTTGCCCCATACCTCCCTGGCCTCAATTTCCCTGTAGAATGTGGAAGTGAGACTCAACCTATCCCCAAGGACTTTGCTCCTGTTAATGCTACCCCTCAAAGCCCAAGAAGACTATAGTGAAGGCAAGAGCCCTCCTGGGCCAGTTTGAGAAGGGAGCCCAGGGCCCCACTTGCTCCTCAGCACTTACTGCTCGCAGTACAGCTCACTTGAGGGTCAAGGCTCCTGGTTCCAGCTTCACTCACTCAGTCAACAAACACTGATTCCTCAGCCACCAGGTGCCAGGCTCAGTGCAGGGTATGGGGATACAGCAGTGCTCAGAGGCTGGGCTATCTCTTGCAAGTGTACTTGGCCCCTCTGTAGGCATCAGAGGGAGGGAGGAAATACTTCTTCGTTGAGAACCTACGAGTGCAAGTTCCCTGCTAGCAATGTGCATGAAGCTTTGCAGCAGAGCTGGCCTAAGGGACATACTAAGGACAGGGGACTTTCAGCTGAGCCCATAGGATGAGGGTGGGACAGTGAGGGCCTCCTTATAGGGAATAGAGAATGGCTGAGTGAGAAGGAAGCCAGAGAGGGGCTCCACTGCCAGCCCAAGCCCAGGGAAGGGACCTCCTCTGTACACACGCTAAGAGCTAAGCTAGTTGTCAGTGTCCCCAGCTGCTTAATAGTGTGTGTGGCAGGTTGTGCCAGCACTTTGCCAAAGCACCTTTTGCCACAAACACCCTCTACTGTTATCCAAAGATGATTGGAAAGTACTTTTGCCTTCCTGTGGAGACACAGAACCAAGAATGGGTTGGCATGAAGAGATACTGGCCTATCGGTAGTTTCAGCCCTGGCTCTGCCCCTTCCTAGTGCTGGGACTTTGTATACTCCATCTCTCAGTTCTCCTCACTTGTGAAATGGGAATGATAATCTCCCAGAGCTCTTGCATGGTGAATGAGATGAGCCCATGGACAGGAAGGGTCTCAGCAAGGTAGAGGTGATGGGGGCCAGAAGTGAGTGAGACTGGTACAAATTCTGAGCCCAGAAACTCAGAGGAAAGATAGGCTTGGGTCACACTGTGCTGTATCTCTGAACAATGCACCCTGTCTTTAGGTCCTATCCCCTCTCTCAATGCAAACAGGCAACTAAAATTCCTGGAGTAAAACAGTGAGAGTTATTTCACTTTTTCTGTTACTGTTATCAGTATTGTTTTTGCTGTTATTGTTGGCTAAGGAAATTTGCAATGCATGGAGTGAATTAGGTGGTTGGATTCTCAAGCTGGTTTCCAGCTTAGCTCTTGCACTGCTGTGGGAAGTATGGCCTGTGCTTTCCTCTTTCTAGGCCAGCACCATCCCCTGGTTGTCTGGACTCTAATTCCAATGGACCTTCTGGAGCTGGGGGCTGCTGGCAGGTGGGCAGTGGAGACCCCTGTGTGGGAAATGTTATGCACAGGCAGGGATAGGAATAGGTCCTAGCCCTGTCGTTGGTGGTATGGGCACGGCAGCCCCCTTCTGACAGGTGGCCCAGATGCAGTCTCTGGGAGCCACAGTTCAGATTTAAGCACAAACAGGAAGTCTCGCCTCCTGATAATCTCCTGGTTCCTTCCTGGTATTAAGATCTATCTGGATCTTTAGCCCCATCTTTGGTTATGAGCCTACTCAGACTTTGGCTTCAAGTGGAATCATAGTTTAAATCCAATTGGTCCTGCTATATGACCTAAAATGGGGATTTTAAATCCATACATTTATTTTTCGATAATAACTTTTCCAAGAGATCTTGGAAGACTGTGGCCATCCTCTGGGGAAGGCAGATAGAAGGCCTGTGCCCAGGGCCGCAGTGAGAGCTAGCTGAAGTTAGGTTGAGAGGGGAGCCCAAGTCCTCACACCCAAGTGAGCCCACGAGAAAGGGGGACTGTGTCCTAGCTGGCTGGGTTCCCATTCCCTGGGGGCTTGGCCTCCTGGTCTGCAGAATGGGAAGCACCTTGCTGGAGTGAGGGCTCCTTTGGAGCTTTCCCATGATGCTCCCTTGGCCCAGAACACCGCCCCTTCTCCACCCAGGAATTCCTGCTCACTGTTCAGGTCCTGGCTCTCTGTTCCTTCCTCCAGGAAACCTTGCCAGGTCTGGCTCATCTGCCCATCCCTGCCCCTGGCCACCCAGGGCCTGCATACAGGAGGAGGGAGAGCCCATCTTGTCCCCTCCCTCTCTCATCTCCAGCTGACTTTTGTTCCATTGTTGCTTCCACAGGTGCAGCTGTGCAAACATTCCAGGACTGTGAGGACATCCGTAAAACTGGGCTCAATACAGACGGTGTCTACACCATCTTTGCACCCAGTTTGAATCAGATTAAGAGGGTAAGGGGAGTCTTGGCATGGGGAGATGTGAATCTATCTGTAGTGCTGAGCTGAGAGCTTTCCAGAAATCTTCTTCAGCACTATGATCCGTCCAGCAGCTGAGATGGGAATGCTCGGCCTTGTGTAGCCCCATCCAGGGAGGTGTCAGACCAGGGGAGATGCATAGAAGCCCCCCAAGTGGAAGTTCCACCTTTCAGAAAGTCTTATCATTAGCGCAGTGGGAAATAGCTTTGTTCTGCTGAAGATCATGATCTCTGATAAAACAAGCAAACTGCAGTTCTAGGAGCTCAGCAGAAAAGGGTTTATTTCCACGTGAGGGCAGGAACTGGGGCTCCGCTCCATGCGGAACACTGGTCCCGGGCCCTTGGAGGCACCACCATCTTCAGGGAGCAGCTCCCAAGGGGCCCTGAGCCCACAGGTCCAGTTGTCAGGTGGGAGGAGGTGGAAGAGAGCGGGGTGGGGGAGTCAGGCAGGGCTTGGGGCAGCCACAGGGGAGGAAGGGGGAGAAACTACCCAGCTTCGGGATTCCCTCTGCGCTTTTTCTTCTGGGTGTGTCCAGGAGAGGCTCCGTCTGTTCACAGAGTGACTTTCACACTTCTCACATATCTGCAAAGTGGCTCTGTTGGCAAAGAGATCGGCTGAGGGCACTTTGTTGGGAAACATTTCTAGGTAAAAAATTTTAATATTTTGTGTCATATTTATTTTTACAATTGTGTGAATACATGTAAGCATTAGTATTTTCCCACTTAGGGTACTGATGAGATTTCTTTGCAAGAAATCTCACCAGTTTTCAAAGAAAATATGCTTTGGAAAATTAAGGAAGTGTAGCTATGGAAAAATTTGGGGAAGTGTGAATGGCTGGGATTTGGGGAACGCTCGTGGAGAGGCAAGAGAGGGCC
Organism: Thryonomys swinderianus; assembly: GCA_004025085.1. Taxonomy (NCBI): domain Eukaryota; kingdom Metazoa; phylum Chordata; class Mammalia; order Rodentia; family Thryonomyidae; genus Thryonomys; species Thryonomys swinderianus. Next base: position 26,715 of record PVIC010017771.1, read on the forward strand.
AAGGGGGAGAGATCTGGGCTCAACCCTCAGCTTTACTTTGAAGCAAGCTTTTCCTCTTGAGGCTCCCACACACCCTGCTACCCCCAGACAGGTGTCCTGCGTCTCTCCCCACCCTGCCCTCCTCTGAGCCCCTGCTCCTTCCTGCTGGACTCTCCCCAGAAAATGTTCTTCCAGTCATCTCTGTCTTGAAGATGCAGCATCATTCAATGCACTGTTCAGAAACCACCTCCTTCAGGAAGGTTTTGGGGTAGCCATGTCAGTCCTTCTTGAGACTCCTTCTGCTAGATGTTCAAATGTTCACAGCCAGGTGTCTGCCTGGCCTGTCGAAGCGTCCTCTGGACCAAACCAGCCTGAGGTCTCTGATTCATATGACTCATCCAGTACAGGGCCAGGCACCAAGTCTGCATTTATGGAATATTGAACTTGCATCAGATTGATAGAAAAAAATTGAGTTTGAACAATAGTCTGAATTGTGTAGCTGTGATAGATGCTAAGCTCTTTGAGAGAGGAAAGGATTCTTTTTGTCTAATCCATGCGAGCATCTCTGGTGTTTTGAACAGAGCTCATACATAGTAGGTGCTCAGCCAGCTGTTGTGCCCTGAAGGACAGCAGTCAAAGCGTTTCAGGATTCTACAGTGGCTGAGCCTTTTTTTTTTTTTTTTTTTTTGAGACAGGGTCTTGCTTTGTAATTCAGGCTGGCTCTGAGCTCACTATGTAGCCCAGGCAAGCCTTGAACTCAGCAATCCTCCTGTCTCTGCCTCCCGAGTGCTGGGATTACAGGCGTGAGCCACCACGCCCGGCACTGTGGTATGTGGTATTGATGGCTGGTGGGCGTGAGTCACCACGCCCAGCATTGTATATGGTTACTGGGATCGAACTCAGGGCCTTGCGCTTGGGAGGCAGGTGCTGGAACTGCTGAGCTAAATCTCTGGCCCAGTGGCTGAGCCTTTTATGCCCATCCACATTTACTCCTCCCAGCAGCCCTGCAGTATTAAGGAATGGGAAGCTTTCATTCACCTTCATCCTGGTATGTGCTGGGCTCTCTTCTACACATTCACGTGACCCCTTTCACTTGAGTCTCACTGTGATGCCACTTTGCAGGGGAGACACTGAGGCACTAAGTGGTGAAGGTATGAACATCCCCTTTCACAAGAGAAGAGAAGGTGGCTCTGGGAGGGCATCCCTGGCCTGCACTTTAGTCAGTGATCTTAACAGATGTGACACTAGAGCCTGGAGCTGCCTGATGCCCTTGGCCACCTTTTGCCCTTTGGTTGGGTGTAGGGAGCTCACCAGCCAAGTCACCCTGTGTGGGTCTGAACCTGGCTCTGGCTGTGTCCAGGGTTCCAGCTGCTCCCTCTCCCCCAGGTGTTTTGTGTGATGGACACCGATGGACCTGCCTGGACTGTCATCCAGCGCCGTGTGGATGGCACGGTGAATTTCCAGCGGAAGTGGCAGGCTTACAAGGAGGTGACACAGCTGCCCTGGGGTGGGACTTTGTACCCTGAATCCTGGTGCTGGTGCTGGGTGTTGGTGGAGGAAAGGAGGGTGTTTGACCTTCACAGTTTCCAAGAAAAAAGAATCAGCTCACCTGAGCTGCCTACTCTCAGATTTGCCTGGCGTCCACACACTTCCCAGGACTGCACCTGCTAAATCAAACTTCTTTTAGAAGTTTCTGACATATATCCTGGAATGAAACTTTGTTTCCTTTCAAATTTTGAAAGGAAACACGTTGCTAAATTTTTTTTAAAGAATACAAAGGAGACAACTGAAAGAACATATTCTCAGCCACGCTGGCTGCATTGCTTAAATGAGTTTCTTTCTCCTTTAACACATCTGTAGCCACATCAGCAGGATAAATTCTGTAAGTCAGAATTGCTTGTTCAAAGACCACATTGCGTTTCCAAAATGAGATGTAGTCTGATTGCCTCCCAATTTTTCTTAAATTAAATTTTGAGCAGGACATTTTTGGAACGATAACTTAAATGCTCTTAAACTTCTCAAAAGCAAAAGAAATAGAAAAAATACCCACCAGGAAATATAGCAATAGTAGTACCTGTGTCTGCTTGCTGTTCCATTTGATGAACACTGAAATGTAAATATCAAATTAAATTATAGGTGTTTTGAACCAATTCAGATTTTTAAAAACCACTGAAATGGCAAAGATAAATCAGGAGCTTAGATGGAAAGACACAAAGGAGAGCTGGATACTAGCCTTTAGCTAGTAAGTGGCAGGTCCTCCCACCATGGGAAGCAGGCCTTGGTGTGTCCTTCCTTGGCACAGACCTTCCAGATGCTCTTAGCTTTTTGTACAATTTTATGGTGCAGCAAATTTGTACCTCCTGCCCTGACCCCACACAAAGCCTCCTGAGCCATTTATGTAGCAGATGATAATCTTTACACTGAGAGTTAACAGCCATGTGGCTAAATGCACAAATATGAAGTGTTAGATCAGTGAGTTTCACCTATGTGCTCACCCTCAGGAATGGCTCAGGGCCAGACACGGCTAGATGCAGAATCTTACAGCACCCCAGATGGCCCCGTGTGCTCCCTCCAAATTATCCCTCCAAAGTAGTCTCTGTTTTCATTTAGTTCTCCACTGGGTAGTTTTGTCTGTTCCCGAATTTGGGAGCAATGTGACTTCAGTCATATTTAATGGGCCTTTACTCTTACAAATGTGTCAGTCCTTTCCCTCTGGGAGTGGAAGTCTCCTTCCTCAGCCTGCTCACGGTGATTAGGAGACCCAGCGGCTTAGGATGTCTGCCCAGAGCCTGGGCCAGCCCCCGTGCTCAGGCAGGGCCAGAGCCTTTCTCCTCAGCACGCAGCCCATTCTCCTGTCCCACAGGGCTTCGGGGACCCCGCTGGGGAGTACTGGCTGGGCAACGAGGTGGTCCACCAGCTCACCAGTAGCAAAAACTACTCTCTGCATGTGATGTCCGAAGACTGGGACGGCAACAAGGTCTTTGCCAACTTTGGGCATTTCCAGCTGGAGAGCGAGGAGCAGTTTTACAGGTGGGCTCTGGGCCCAGGTGGGGGTGGGCTGGGCTCCCGGGACAGTGCCTGTAGATCTGCACCGAAGGTCAGTCCTGGGCATTTTCCTTTTCTCCCATCTGTCTCATGAAGGGCCCTGGCAATGGATCTGGAGGCTGCTGATGAGCCCTCAGCACGTCGTGATTACTGAGTGGGTCAGAGAGAACGGGGCTGGGGCCTTCCAAGGGCGATCACTCCTGTCAGTCACTTAGTCCCCGAAGGGACAAATATCTTGTCCAGTACGTGCTGTGGCCCCAGGATGGAAGGCAGGAGAACGGGACCCTTTGGGGAACTTTGGTAGCTCTCATTTGTGCAGACTAATTCCAAGTTGCCCTGAAGCTGCTTGCTTGAGAAGCAGAATGGACGTGGGGATACTACAGACTTGGTACCTCATCCTGCTGCTTCTTGAGTCTGGTTCCTGGTACGTTTAGGGAGAGCAGCGAGCATTTATTTTTTATTTTTTAATTTAATTTTTTTTTTTTTTTGAGACAGGGTCTGGCTTTGTAGTTCAGGCTGGCCCTGAGCTCACTATGTAGCCCAGGCAAGCCTCGAACTCAGCAATCTGCCTGTCTCTGCCTCCTGAGTGCTGGGATTACAGGCGTGAGCCACCACGCCCGGCTAATTTTATTTTTTTTTTGAGACAGGGGCTCGCTTTGTAGTTCAGGCTGGCCCTGAGCTCACTATGTAGCCCAGGCAAGCCTCAAACTCAGCAATCCTCCTGCCTCTGCCTCCCGAGAGCTGGGATTATAGGCACGAGCCACCACGCCCGGCACAGCGAGCATTTATTGAGCATCTACCTTCCTCAAGACTCTGTTTAATCCTCCGCAGAGCTCTTTGAGATGGGCATTACTGTGCCTGCTTTAGTATAATAAAAACAGAGGCATGGTGGAGATGTGCAAGTGATATATTTGAAGGCAGAAATGTCACATTTCTGCCTCAAAGCGGAAGTCTACATTACTTTGAATTTGAAAGCTCTTGGGTGTGAACTGCATGTGCTCCTTCTGGCTTTTTGTTTGAGCCCCAGAGAGCTCACAGCTCTGAGGCTGTAATTCCCAGGCCTCAAAGGGCTCACATTTACCTGACCCTCTAAAGAGCCCCAGGTAGCAGGATATTGGTCACTTGTCCTGTGCCGGCTCCCATTCTGGGGTAGGGGTGGCTTAGCATGTCCCCAGGCGCCTTACCAGAGTGGGGAGAGTGGCTGCCGAGGTGGAGGGCACGGCGAGCCTGTGAATGCCGCTGCACAGCCAGGGGGGACTTGGGGAAGGAGGTGCTGACTGTCACAAGTGGACTCCGCTCATACAGGGAGCAGACAGAAGGGCCCTCCAGGGACTGGGCATGTTCTGAAAAGACAGAGTGGCCTCCAGCTATGCCACCCCTATCCTAAGCCTGAAGGAGAGTCTTGCAGGGGCTGTTGAGCTCATAAAGAGTTGTGCGGCCATCAGAGAAAAGACTGGGAGGCCAGGATCCTGGAGGCCGTGGAGTATGGGCCATGGGGATAACATGCCCAGGGACCCCCCTGTCAAGGGCCTCCCAGGGCAGGGGAGCTCCACAGGGAAGCCCACAGTGGCAGCTGGGGAGTGGGCATGCACGCGGGAGGGATCCCTTGTTTGTCAGGCACCATGGTGGGAGCTCTTGACGCCCAGCAGGAGTGCACACAGGGCCTGCAGAGGAAGGGACCCCAGGAGCCCCGGGGGAGGCACAGGTAACACAGACACCTGCAACCTGCTTCCCAGGGGCGCAGACTCAAGGCCTACACACACATCTACACGTGGGCACAGGGAGCTGGATCCAGGTGTCAAGAAACAGACTTGCACGCTCTATGTGGACATGTGGATGACACACCTGACATGTTTCACTTTCGGCTTCCTTAGGACTGAGCCATAAATTTATTTAAAGTGCACCTGAACGGTGGGTCAAGTGAGGTGCACTGGTCCGTGATGTGGAGTCCTCTGAGGTCACACCCCAATTCTGATTCCCCTGGGGAGGGGATGACATCACTGAGCACACCAGGGGACCCCTTAAGGGCCACAAGGGAAAACCAGGATGATAACAGCGGTGGGCAGCCTGTGAGTCCCCCCAGCACCCCTCTCCAGGCAGCCTCTTTGCAAGGGGCTGTGCCATGCCAGTCCCAGAGCTCAGGATGGCATGTGTAAGGGCACAGAAGGGTGTCATGGCTGGCTATGGCCACTGGGACCTAGAGGGTCAATCCTTTCTCACCCCAGACAGACAGGGCCTGTCCATGGGTGAAAACTGAGGGGACAGCGCCAGCCACACACCCAGGCCCACATTTCCCAGGGTTGCACCCGGGGTGTCTCTCAGGCCCCGCCCTGGGAACCAGGGCTTCCTTGAGCTGCCCTGGCCACGTCTGCAGAGAATTTGCCTCCACCTGGGAAGCTAGCAGCTCTCCGCTGGCTTGTGCCTCTGCTCTGGGTGCAGTTATGACACACTCACCAAACCACACGATGAACAAGGTCACTGTCACTATTTCTGTGGCTGCCATGTGCGAAGGTGAAGAGACTGAGACTTGGGCAGGTGAAGCCGTCTCCTGAGTGTACAGCCTCCAAGTGACAGCTGAGGTTTGAATCAGGTTAATGGCTGTCAGCACC
>PVIC010017772.1:0-22210 GCA_004025085.1 Thryonomys swinderianus
CGCAAAGTAAACCTACCGTCTTGCTTCCATTTCTCCCACCACCTGCTTACTTCAGGCAGCGAGGGCCTGGTGGTTTTCCTGGACCGGGACTCGCTTCGTTCAGTCCCTTTCCCACGCGGTAGCCCAGGAGGTTTTTCTGAAGCAAGCGTCTGTCATATGACCTGAATGAAAATCCCGAGGGGTCCCCCTGAGCCTTCGGACTCTAACACAACAGTGAACCTCCTTACGGCCTCATCTCCAACTCTAGGCCCGTACACTCAGTACCACGGATGCCCTGAGCTAAACGAAACTTCCTATTCATGTTCCACCCCTCCTGCCTCTGCATTTGTGCCTGCAGGTCCTTCTTCAGGGCCACCAGGATCGGAAACAGCCTAAAAGATCGGGAGAAGGAGAGTTCGTTCAGAACGTGGCGTGTTGCCTCACGGGGGCCGCAATGTCACAGAAAGGACCTCCTGCCGCAGAGGCCGCTACACACCTGACAGAACTCTCTCAGATGGCACTTTGCCTTGGGGCTCAGGCTGGGCCTGACTCGTCTTAGGGCCTGAGCTCCTTCACCCACTCGTGCCCCCGGAGCCAGTCTGCCCTTTGGCAGGAGTCTCCATCACCGACACCTTCTTGCCACCATCACCTGCTCCTTATGAACCGCTTGGCTTGAGGATTCTAGGGAAGACCGAAAGGGTAGGTGCTGCTCAGGAATCTAGCACAGTCCTTGCAGATGCCGTGAGCCACCTAAAGAGAGCTCCTTGTCTGGACTCCCCAGTGCAGCAGCTTAGGAGGGGTACAACCTGCAAAGGGGTACAGATAAGTCACAGGGGGAATACATTCCCTGATCAAGCCTTCATCACCCAGCAGGGGCGATTTAGAAGGGGGGATTCTCAGCTTGTCTTTCCTGAGAAGTGACTCCAAGACCTTCCTGTCGGCTACAGTCCTGAGTAGTGATGTTATCGAAGGCCTCGCTCACGCGGACGGAGGCGGGCTGTCTGGCCTGGTCACAGAGGTGGCGGAATGCTTACCCGGCCCTGGTACTACAGCAGCGGAGGGGCGGACAGCTCTGGCAGGGGAGCAGAGGTCTCAAAAGTCAGCAATGAACCAGAAATCCTGAGAGAAGCTGCCTTCTTATGTTTAGAAGAGGCCGATCTTATTCCGAACACAAGCTGCGTCAAAGGCAGGTAAGCTAAAAATCCCCAAGGCTGGGATTGGACGGCGGCCCCGCCTTATTGCATGTCAGTGCTACTTAAGGACTCTGACAATAAGTGATAAGGGGACCGGAAGAGAAAGCTGCTTGATGGAAGATGCTATCCGTGCCACCCAGAATGGGCCCGAGAGTCACCATGTGATTCAAGGCCTTTCGAAGCCACTTTCTCCACCGACACCTGAAGCGGCTCGTTAGAACAGCACTGGACAAACGCTCAAATTCTCATCCCTCCTCAGGCTTCCTGAACCCAAACGACCAGTGTGGAATTTTTTAATAACAAAAGGAATTCCAAATACCACGCTGTGGCTAGCATAACTCTGGCTGTTCCTTGTTTGGCTTATTCAAACGTTTAAAGCTACTTGGGATGTGTGAGTCTTGTCAGGCCAGTGGGAAGTTCAACCTGTGAACGCGGGGACGGCCCAGTGCTGCTTCCTGCCCCGGGGTCAGAGAAAAACAGGCTCCAGTCTAGGTTTTCTTCAAATACTGTGAACTGAACAGTGGCAGCTGGGCTCTCTCTGAACTTACTGTCTTTTTAAAATAGGAACTTAATTTTGGTGCCTGGAGCATTCGAGAATGCAATGTATTCCTTCACTGCCCCTAGGTGTGATGCGGTGCTGCTGCCAGCGGTGGGTCCTGGGTGCGCGACCCTGCACTGCCCGTCTCACTCCGCGGCGCCAGTCTTCTCTCTCTGGACCCGACCGCTGTGGATCCTTGATCACGTGGCAGCGACACAAGAGCTGTGATTCAAGGTCTTAAAGTGCTCGATTCTACACAGTTTTCACTTCCAAGCGACAGAGGAAGACCTTGTGTTCCTTCCTCTGCGGGAGTTTTCTGGCCTCTAGTTTTCTCTTCTTGAAAATAGCAAGGAGGATGAAATGAGTCATTCTTTTTTTTTTTTCCCTTCATTTCAACATGTGTGAGAGATACATAGCAACAGAGGGAATTACCATTATTATCATTATTATTATTATTATTATTGTTATTATTATTTTGTACCGAGGACTGAACTCACGACCTTGCACTGCAAGGCAAGCGTTGGAACCACTGAGCTAAATCCCCAGCCTGGGGATGATTTTAACTCTGAGGTTGGCGAGGTAAGAAATGAGAAGTTATCAGACTCTCCTGGGCTGGAGGCCAGAAGAGTTCTCTCAAGTGATACATGTGATTTCCAACCTATAGGATTTCTTCTTTTGTTTTGGCTGGACTGGGGTCAAACTTGGACCCCTGGGCTGGCAAGGTAGGTGCGGTGTCACCGAGCTACTTCCCCAGGCTTAGCCTGTAGAATTTCTAGTATTCGTTTTCAACATGAAATGACAACAGTTACCGGGCACAGTCCCGCCCTATCTCTGGTTCCCCCGGAAGGTTGGTGCCACATCTCTCTCAACATGACATTCATGTTGCTTCTCTGGTATGAGAAACCCAAAGTGGAAAATGAGGACCGAAATGTGTAATGGAGGTCAGGAAATGGGAAGAAAGTGTTCACATGGGAAGAGGAACAAGGAAGGAGGGCAAGAAAAAAGGTCAAAACGGAAGGAAAAAATAAACACAAAGCTCTTGTACACAGGGAGGGGAGGGGCCTTGGGGGGATGGGATAACAAAACGTGTTTTTTAGAAGAGATTACATTAGTCGTTTTTACTGACATGCTGCTGGTCTCTGAGCTTGCTCACACGACCTGAGTTCACAGAAACTTCTCCAGTTGCCAATTTTCAGCAGTAATTGGCATTTATGCTTTGAGAAAAAAGTTATATACATATCAAATAAGGCATTTGTCAAGAATAGCTCCCCCACAAGTGACCTTTCCTTAGGCTTAATGAACACTCGTTGTTGCTTAACTTTATGTGATTTCGCTGGAGATTTTTTTTAAGTTGCAGGGTTCAACTTTGCAAATATTCTATATGATTGATGAAAAACAGACATCCCAGGTAGGTTTTTTAAAAATGAAATTCGCATACGTTGTTACTTATATGACATCATAGAAGGGATGGTTTCCAAGTTATGGCAACTTGTTCCTCAAGGACAGACACAGGGTAGAGCAAGATTGTGGAACCCTCTGTGTCCTTCCAACCTAGTCTTATCTGCCCAAATCCCTAGTATGACCCTTCATTTTTCTTCAAATCAAACTAGGGGACTGTGTTCTCTTATTTCTTTGCAAGCCTACCTGAAAAAGAGAAAAATACAAGAACTACTGTGAAAACATTTAGCGGCAAGGGAGGAAAGGGGGGGCTGTTGGAACTTATCTAAGGAAAACACGGGGGCGATTCTAGAGTCCCCCATCCTTGCGGGAGCGGGTGGGTGCCAAGTTCTGCATTTCTCCGGAATGATCCCAGCAGCTGCAGCACGTTATATGTGGCAACTCTTCTAGGATCTCAAAGGGTTTTCAGAGTCACGCTGGCAGCTGCCTCCTGTCGCCTCACTCTATAATGATTGAACCGCTTGTTCCTTTTATAGCGTTGTTCTCTCCTAATAAAACACTAAATGCTGGTCTGAGCAACTGTTCCAGGATCACTAGATGCGATCTCCCCTCCCTCTCACTCCTCACCCTACAGGCCTGCTCTTTTCTATCACCGTGGACCCCCTGGAAGTGGCAGTCACTGATACAGTGGCTCAGGCATGCACACAGGCTGGAGAGCGCGCGTGTGTGTGTGCGCGCGCGCGCACACACACACACACACACACACACACAGAGCACATATTCCACCGAGCTCCTTTCCACCAAACCTGAACTCCACATCCATTTCCAGCTATTTTAAGAGCTGCTACTTAAAAACTGGGCAAGAGTCCTAAACACATGAAAGCACAGACTGCCATAAATGAAGGACCGCAATTCATTGTGTCAGGAGCCTGCAGAGGTGATACCTTCAAGCTGTGTGTCAGAATAAAAAGCTGTGACTTGTCAGCTTTTGGATGGGAAGCGCTGCAAAACAAGCCATCTTTTCCTGGCAAATATGAACCACATTTGTAAGGTGTGAACTCTTTTCAAACTTCAAAATGCAGATGGAAACAGCACTGTGCCAATGCAGGAATAGGCTCAGACAGGGTTCCCAGCTCCTCTCCGACCCCAGCATCCTCCTCCAAGTCACAATCTGGGAGCTCCAGCGAGAAAGCCAATGTCTTTCCCATATCAAGTACGGCAACAGTGAGAAATGATCCTTATTTTTAAGAGTTCATGCTTAGTTTGTGCCTAATCTATCTTTTTATAATTCCATTTAAGACTATAAGCTTTTCAAGAGCACTGAGCCTGGGTTACTTGGCCTTTCTTTTTTTTTTCCCTTTTTAAAATTACTGGCAGTTAGTAAAATGCCTGGTAGGCCAGCAGTTGCTGGTTAAATGTTCGCTGAATAAATAAATGTTACCCTATAAACAAAATGGACTTAGCTTGTGGGTACTTGGCTAAAACAGGCGAACTGAAAAAGCCCCTTCGCATTCGTTCCTCAGGTTCTGACGTCTATCTGCTGACTTTTAGTGAAGATCCAACCTTTTTAAAATAACTGTGTGTTTAGAAATTGCCATTTGACTATAAAGGAAAAACACAGAAAGAAGCTTCAGGCCATAATGAATTCAGAACACTGAAATTCTCTGCGGCATTTATTTTAAGATTATTGTCAAAGTATAAATTAATATGTTGTAGTGGGCGATGTAATATTTTTGTCCCCATTATTTTTGGTTAAGTACTAAGGACTTTGAACTGATTTATCTATTATTGAGCTTTAAAAATGCATAAGCAGAGAATGGTACGGAGAAGCCCACACACACCATTAGTTGTAATACTCATCACTTTACAGCCAGTCTCACTTCATGTATGTAAACTCTTTTAAGTTTTGCGACAGGCTTTTGCACAATACTCCTCAATTAGGTTGTAATTACTATCAACTTCTTAGTTCTGAGAAACCTCCCACTCGAAGGTAGAAGTTTTGAGCCAAAATATGATATTTGACTTGCATACAGCTGCTCAAAATACATCTTCATTAGAGTCAGACGAAGGAGCCAAGCGTGGTCTCAGCCTCCAACACAACACAAAGTTTGCATTTTTCTTTTAAGTATAAAAGTGGAACTTCTTCTGTTACCACACTCCCTCCTCCACACACACACACACACACACACACACACACACACACACGTCAATCCCCCAGTTTCTGAAAAATTTGACAAAGAATATGTTCCCAGTTTTTGGTCATCAGCACTCATGTGTGTTTCCCAGATTTTCTGACACTTTGAAAGGAAAGACACGGGGGCGAAATAAACACTCAAACAAACCGATTCTAAAGAACAGACCTTTATACCTCTTTTTTGTTTTTTTTATGGCTTAAGGTGGTGCAAAAATGTTACTTACTCCCTAAACAGTTATTAGTCTCTGTAATGTAACATAGCAGATACTTTCTAAATCCTTTTAGCCTTCTCCCCCTTACTGGAAAGATCATCTTTTTTTTTTTTATTTCAAAGTGGATTTAATAAAGAAAAGGAGTGCTGTTAAAGTAATACGTGAGGCTTTGACATTAAGCAGTGCAACCCTGCGGAGTCGGCAAGAACAGGGTCTGTAATCTCCAGTGATTTATAGAGGCTCTTCCTTCATCTCTGGGCTTGGGGAGGGCCAAAAAGTTTAGAGACAGCCTGGCGTCCTTCTTGCTCCACCACCACTAACTCCTGCTGGCCAGTCTGCCTGCTGAAACTTTAACCCCGTAGCTGCCACTCCGCAGCACGCACATTACAGCCTGTTTATTTGCTTGTGGAAGACGGAGTGGTTTTGTATCGTGGTAATGTACAGGGAGGTAAACAGCAATGTCTAATGTCGAGACACTGTAAGTGGAGGGCTGAAAAGGAAGCTGAAAACCATCGTGGGCTCACTTGAGCATGTTTGGAGATGTTCTAAGAGAAGCCCCTTTGCAGGAGTGTGTACCGACTCGGCCCCACCCTCACCACGGAGTGCACCCCGGAATCACAGAGGCGCTTTCTCCCCTCCACGTAACACTTACCACTTGTAACAGAAACGAAGACCCAAGCCAAAGCGCCATGATTTGATCAGAAGGATCAGACAATGGTGAAGAATCTGAAACAAATTTTTCTACCAAGTGAACTAAGGGATAGGAAGGGAGATGCACTTGTTCTGGGCCCTGCCAGGGAGAAACGTGCAGTGAGGACAGCCTGGCCAGTGGGCACTCTGGAACAGGAAGGACTAAAGGACTGATGCCACGGAGCTGAAATTAGTCAGTGGAAACATGTTTTGATTGACAGTTAGATATTATGAGCATGTTTCTCACTCTTCACCTCTATCTCCAAAATTAAAATCTTTTGTGCCAAGGCTCCCTTTCACACCAAAGTACCTGCAAAATGCCAGCCACCATCTGAGCCTAACCAGGTTTGATGGCTCCCCCAAAGAGGAGTACTATGCCTATTGTGAGGACTGGCACTTGGAAATCATAGCTTCCTAGGAGGCGGGTCTGCATTACAGATTGTCAGAGACACATCTTGGCCTTCTGGTTGACCATATTTTATGGTTGTTGCAGACTTGTCTCTGTTAGTCATACAATGAAGCACTTGTCTTACTCTACCAGGAGTATAAACTTCCCTTAGTTAAGGTCTTAGGCTGACCCGTATCTTTTAAAAAATCAGAATACCACATCTGCCAACAATCTAAAGTAGGATGTGCATGGCTATCTAGGGCCAGGACAACCTGGAGCAGAAATGGCCCTGGGACAAAGCTCGCACACTCCATGAACTCGGGCCTCAATGGCCCGTGAACTTCCAACAAGGCAAAATACAGAGCCCTACTTTAAGGACTTTCCGGTCAGTACACAAGTCAAGGCAACTAGCAAAGACTGATACTGCATACCTTAGGTCTGGCACCTAGCCAGCCAAGGTCACAAAATTCAGAACTGATAAGTAACAGAAAGCAAGATCGTTTTGCTACCCACAGTCCATACAGTTTAATTTGCTGAGTGCTTCACTTGATGATGGGTCTAGGAAGGGGACAAAGGCAGAGACAGGAAGCAACTTGCTCAAGAGCCCATAACCTGTTGGTGAGAACCCAGTCAGTACCAGAGGCCAGAGCTGTTCCTCACGGTCCATTATTTCCAGATAAAGGGTAACAGTGGTCACCAGGTAGAGTTGCGGAGATACAAGATCCAAGTTCAAATCCCTCCACACCTGTAGGATCTTGAGTCAAGCACCCAGTCTTCCTAAGCATCAGCTTACTATAGTACTTCTCTTTAAACAGGAGTAATAATTATACTCCCCTAGTGCTGTGCAGATTACATGGGAATTGAACAGAAGCATTAACAATAGTACCTAGACAGCACAGAGTGACTAAATATCAGTGTTGTATTGTGTTTATGCCTGTTTTTTCTTCAAAGATTCACGTGCCGGTCCCAGCTAAGGAACTAACGCGTGCCCTCGAGCTGACCCCACGCTGCTCTGCCTCAGGGCTGCCTGGCACACTGTCTTCCTGCACCGCCACCACCACATGCTTCCGGATCTCTGCCCCAGTGTGTACATTCTGTTGTCATTTCTCTCTCCAGACATCTGCTCCCCCGTGAGATCCAGCTCTCTAGGGGTCAAGACTGTCCTAGCTGGAGCTCCAGTGTCTGGGTCGAGGGTGGCCCCTACATGTCTACTCAGAGAAGACGTGAATGAATGTGGTTTGAAGAGCCTAGAAAGCCTGCTTCACCCTCACTTGCTATGGCCAGGATTTCTGTAGCATAACTTGCCTAACTATGCGCCTGCGCACTCTGCTAAGCCAGGATAGAGATCAGAGCCCAAACATACTTGCAGTCCAACCTTGTCTGAAGGTTACGCACTCAAGGAGCCCTCTCGCGGCCCCAGGAGACACTTTCACAAGGGTGTGAGCTGAGTAGTTAACTAGCTCTCCTCACAGCGTTCCCACAGACCCGGCACACTGTTAGCACTCTCCGCTCTGTGAAAATCCCTATTACGGCATGTTCTTTCTTGGTCCCACATCAAGCAGCAGCGTGCTAATGGGAAGAGACCGGGAGAAACCCCATCTAGGTCAAGTTGTCGATGGCCTCCACCGTCAGCAACACTAAGTCACTTTCTTATCCTGCTGCCATCTTCCAGGTTCCACCACTCAGGCCTTTCCATGAGTCCACCTTCCCCAGGACAGGGAGCAACCAACCCCAACACACACACACACACACACACACACACACACACACACACACACACACACACACACACGAGATGCATACAGTTCCTGCTCCATGTGGTCACAATGACTTTCAAACGCAAACTCAGACAGTTTACAGGGAGGAGGAAATGGACAAACTCCCTCCCGTGCAGGCTCCCCAAGGGTTAACTGCCAAGGCCTATCCTCCGAGCAGTGCAGGGCAGTCCTGGAGAAGACACGAGCAGGGCCGGCTGCTCTGTCCAAGTCTGTGGATGCCCTCCTCTCCGGCCCCCACCCTCCGGAACGTCCCACCATTTGTTTCTTTTCTGAAATGTTCCTGGTTCCCAGCAACAAAGGTATTAGCATGTTCTACCAACCAAAACCCGATGCTGGCTCCATCTGAGGTCTCACAAGGTAGACACTAATATTCATTTAGTGTTATTATTGATTTATTTTTAAAGACTGGCTTCCCAAAGTCCTGAATGTCAAAAAGCAATTGATGTAGGTCTAGGACTCACTGCGGTATGCAAATTCGCTCTCAGAAGGGACCCAGGGAGGAGGGTTGCTAGGAGCAGCGGGAGTCCTCCCTCAGGCCCTTTACTTTTTGGAACTGCACAGCTCAGCTCCTCGCCTCTTCTCTCCTGGATAAACAAGCCTTATCGGCCACCCACAGTACTTCAGTTAGTAAAAGGCTTAGGAATGTAAATCACACTGGAGTGAAGTGTGATCCTAATTTGCACTTAATCAAAGCCAATTAGAGGTACATTATTTACACAAAGCCCATGCATCTCAATTATGCCCAGGACAACCCAAGACAGTTTTGAGTTCAGACCTTAATTCTGCTTAATTAGAGAAGTAAACATTTTCACTGAGTCAGTCCAGTCTTGGCGAGAGCCTATGGGCAAACTGAAGCGAACGTGCACAGCTTTTCACTTGAGGGCCCCCAAACTGTAACTGACACCTGTTGAAAATGTGCAGAAAACAAAGACAGGTATTCAGACCCGGGCACTGCCCTAGGCTGGCCAAGTAGCTAGAGCTCCCCGTCTCTTTTATACACACTCATTAGTGTCTACTGTGCCAGGCACTAAATTTGGTTATTTTTCTCCTCTTGCTTTTCTGCATTTCAGCAAAGAGTAATAACACGGTTTAGGAGGATGGACAAAATAAAGGATCCCGCTTCAGCTCTTTCTGGGCGCGAAGTTTCAGGGTAGCTGGGGTGAGGCACTAGGGGGCAGAAGAGGCTCCCTGTCACCATGTCACCTGTCGGCGGGTTAGCACGAGACAGCAGCTTCATTTGAGCAGAGACTGAGGACAGGAGTTTAAGACCACAAAGCTCTGAGACGTCCTTGACTCAACCACACACGAGCATGTAGGTGCCAGGGATTAGTCAGGCGCTGGAATGGCTTCTGATGTCCCTTTCGAGGTGGCATCATGTCACTGTGCAACACCCTGCCCATCTGGGCGGATCTCCCCACTTACTGATGAGTGAACTCTCCCAGCAGAGACCCCCACAGGTCTGCTGAGGATTTTTTTCTTTCTACTTTTGTAATAGTCGGCAAAGCTTCATGGGGGGGGGGGGTGGCCTGGCTGTCTGGAAACCTGGTTAGAATGAAGTCCAAATGCCAAGGACTGAGCTGCTAATTGCAAGGAGCCCCGAAGTGGGGGTGGGGGGCAAGGTCTGGATCCTAATACCAAAGGTGCAATTAAAGCTGCCCAGGAAGTTAGTTCAAGTTTGTTCTGCTTAGAGCTCAGTTTACTTTCCCGACCACATGTTGGTACAAACGCCCTCTAACTTCACTTGGCTAACTTCGCCTCAGCCTCTTCCCAAGTTAAGGACAGAGGAGGAGAATGAGAATATATAAGGTGCCTGCTGTGGGTAGCTGCTTCCTTATCTGGTGGGTCACTGGTAGAGACCAAGACTAAATGGATTCGGGAGTACTTGTGCAACATGAACGATCATATCTACATTAAAACATAAATGAGCCGGGCGTGGTGGCTCATGCCTATAATCCCAGCACTCGGGAGGCAGAGGCAGGAGGGTTGCTGAGTTCGAGGCTTGCCTGGACTACACAGTGAGCTCAGAGCCAGCCTGAACTACAAAGCGAGACCCTGTCTCAAAAAAACAAAAAACAAAAAACAAAAACAAAAACAACCATAAATGAACTGGTGAAGAACTAGACAGCCCCGCTGAACGTCCTATAGCCTAGTGCTTTCAAATATCAAGGAGCAAAAGAGAGTGAAATAACCATCACAACTTTTAGTACAACAACATCAGAGAATCACAGCATGACATAGTATAGGATGCCATGCCTACTTTTGTTTTAATTTGAAAAGGGAAAAATTATGTATGTTCCCATGTTAAGTCATTTAATTGCACATATAAGATCTGTGGATTTTGCTATATGAAAAACTTACCTCAATGAAAGTGTTTATGAATCCATATCCTAGATACACACAGTGATGACATAACTTGGTTAACTTATTAAATTAGGGTTCAAATGAAAATAATACTCTCCAATTCTCCCACAGTAAGATCCAGAGCATTCCGGGAGGGCTTAGTCCACTGTACCCTTTGCAGATTGCTTTCCTTCCTTCTCACCCGAGCCGTTGTCTCTATTTTATTATCAAGGACAGATCCAAACATAACTCTCTTTCACTTGGGCACTCACCATCTCTGTGGAGCCTCCGCAGGTCAAGCTAAGGGATTTTCCCTCACTGACACAGGAACTCCCATCTGCCTGGGAGGAAACCAGCTTCCTAAAAGACTTTGCCTTTGAACTCTTTCAGCACCACAAAACATGAACTGAGGTCTCTGTCCACAGATACTATCCACACGTCCCGCACACTTTTCCAGCTATCTGAGTCTTAAAAGCTACACCGGGCCAGACCTTCCAGGTGAACCTCTCTCTGGTCCAGCCTCCCCTTCCTTCATCAGCCCTCAACCAAGGCTTCGGAAAGCCTTCTTCTGGGCGTGGTATCCCCAGAAAGCAATAAGAGAAACCGCACATTTATAAGGTAGCTTTTTCTGACAAGTTTTATTTCAAACCTAAGACCAATAATGGAGAAAAATAACAAAAA
The DNA here is from genome assembly GCA_004025085.1 of Thryonomys swinderianus. NCBI lineage: Eukaryota > Metazoa > Chordata > Mammalia > Rodentia > Thryonomyidae > Thryonomys > Thryonomys swinderianus. The sequence continues at coordinate 11,392 of PVIC010017772.1, forward strand.
CATGCAGGAATGTTTGCTAAAAATATAGTCTCAAATTATTCCTTACATGTTAAAAAGCATTTTTTCATGTGTCATTTCACTTGAGTAGGTATGAACAAAAATTCAAGAGACAGGTACATAGGAACTGATGGGTTAGAACATGTTATAGTAGTCAGCGAGACCTTCCAAATTCAAATTCTGTGTTCCTTTTGCTACATGAGAAAGCCCAAACTGAGAGTTATTGAGGAAAAAATTTCTTGGGCCGGAGGGTTAGCTCAGTGGTTCCGGCGCCTGCCTCGCAAGCACAAGGTCCTGAGTTCCATCCCCGGTAACCACATATAATGCTGGGCGTGGAGACACGCCCACCAACAATCAACGCCGCATACCACAATGCCAGACGTGGTGGCTCACGCCTGTCATCCCAGCACTCAGGAGGCAGAGACAGGAGGATTGCTGAGTTCGCGGCAGCTTGCCTGGGCACCATAGAGAGCTCAGGGCCAGTCTGAACTACAAAGCGAGACCCTGTCTCAAAAAGCAACAACAAAAAAAAATTCTTGTGTATCTATTATATGCACAACATTCTTGTAAAAAAAAAAAGAATGCAGAAGGCAAAGGTTTATTATAGATGGATAAATGGACAGAGCTATTCTAAGTAGGATATATATCCTGGAAATCAGTAAAATTACTGATAAAAAGACACAAAGTTCTAAAATACTGTACGGCAAAAATACTACAAACATCTTATTGGATACTGACAAACTTGAAATACCTACAAGTAAGGAGGAAATTTGCTTCAAGTCAATGAAGACTAATAATCCAATAGAAAAACAGGCAAAGAAGCATAAACAGAGAGTGGAATAAATAAATTGAATAAATACAGCAGTCATTCATTCATTCATTTACTTAGGTTCAAACTCAGGACCTCATGTTTGCCAGGCAGGCACTGTGCCACTCAGCTAAATCCCTGGCCCCAACTACAGCATTTCAATACGTGAAAAGATGTGAAATATCAGTCTGAGAGAGAGGCAAATTAAAAGTGCAATGAAATAACACACTGAACCTATCAACTGGCAGTGACTGGAAATATGATAGCACACCATACTGGCAAAGTGGAGAGAAATAAATTGTTTATGTGAATATAATTTAGTGTAGCAACTATGATGGGAAACTGGCATTATATAATAATATTCTAAATGTCAGAAAGCTGAGATACCACGAGAAGAAAGCCTGCCTGGGAGCCGGGAGTTGCTCAACGAAGGCTTCAACATGTGAAAGGGCCGACGTGGCCACATGGCTCCGTCTCTGCCACCCCATGAGCAGGCATGACCCTCAGCGCTGGTGCCACCTACTTAGGAACTGGTGTCTCTCCACAATGTCCTGGGAGGGCTACGCACATGCGCAGCAGTACTAGTTCTTCATGTGAAGACGCTCCTTGTTTCAAGTAACAAGAAGTTTTACACACATCGTTTCATCGAAGCTACACAACCACACTCTCGGGTAAGAACCAATGTTCTTTCCTGTAGCACAGATCTGTACACTGAGACGCAGAAAACGGAAGTCACTCACCCAAGATGTAAAAATCTTGCTGCGGCAGGTTTGCCACTCGAATGTAGGTCCTGACTCCTAGTGAGGCATTTTTTTCTACCAAGTTACACGCCTCCTATTCCGCTCCTTCTTAGAGAGAGATGTGCTAATTCCTCTATGAGCTGGGTCCGGTGGCACCCGAGAGCCCCTTGGGCTTAAAGAAAGTATACAACCACCTTTGAGGCAGACTGTGGCTTATGCTGTTTGTACCTGTCATGCAGAGATGTCAAGTGTTTGAACACGCTCAAATTCCCACTCTTCTTAGTGCGATGTGTGTATTTTTTCATTCCGAAGTGGAGCAAGTAGTAGAATATGTATCTAGCATGCATGAAGCCTTGGATTCAACCCCTAGAACCACATCAAAATAAGGTAAAAATGAAATGAAGCAAAAGCAATTATGTAGTGGTGGGATAGTGGGGAGAGCACCGAGCCAGAAATGGGAAAATAATGGTACTAATAACTTTGGCATAATACTTCCTCTCTTTGGATATCAGGGTCCTCAAAGTGTATGTGTGTTGTGGGGTATAGGACTACAAGGGTTTAGAGGTCCCTTACAACGCTACTGTTTGTGTGTGTGTGTGTGTGTGTGTTTCTGGAGACAGGGTCTCACCATGTACTTCAGGCTGGCCTTAACTCATGTTGCTCTCCTGCCTCCACCTCCAGAGTGCTGGGATCACAGGCGAGAGCCACCGTACCCAGAAGTAGAAACTCCTTGTTTAACTAGAAAATTTCTTGAGTTCCTCACTCAGTGGGGAGAATTAATGGAACCGATGAACATTTAACTAGAGGGAAGTGCCCAAACCTGGAGCCACGCTCAGGAAAGGGTTAAGGGAGTGAAACCCTGGGAGGAGAGAGTGAGCCAGCGGAGGCTCAGCGAAAGAGCACCCCACTCGGCCAGGAGCCTGCAGCAGCCAAGCCCAGCTTGGCTTGTGGTTACCTGCCTGGCGTTTCTTTCCCACTCAAGCAGAGGGACCAGCGCCACCTCACCAAGGAGGCCCCATGGCTTGGCTCACTATTTTAAACATGGTTTGTGGTCTCCACCAAGATGGACCAAACAACTCCGTGTCCTCCAAGAGATTAAGACTGAATGTAACATGTGTTTATCCCAGTGGCGCTGACAGGGACTAATGAACAGGCCTGGAGCCACATCAAAATCAGACCCATAGTTTTTCTAAAAATAACCTCTGCTGAGGCCCAAGGGGAAAGTTTACAAAATACAAAGTGGCTTGTGAATCTCATGGCCACTGAGGCTGGGCAGAAGCAGCCAGTGGAGAAGAAACAGAATGGAAAGGAATGGAATCGAACTCCCTGCCGGTTCACACACCTGCTCACAAAGGCAAGCAATGAATGAGGAGAAGCAGAGACATAAGCTCTGTTAGGTACATCAATCTTTGGTTGCCTTAAGAAAACATCCACAGACTTATTGAGGTAAACTCACCCACCATACATTTTACCCACTTAAAGGGTAATTCACTGGCTTGTAGTATATAACCATCATCAGAATCTATTTTAGAACTTTTTGATTTAAAAAAAAAAAGGCATTCCTTAACTGTCACTTCCCTAACTTTTCACACTTCTAGCTCTAGGCAATTAGTAATCTACTTTCTGTCTCTATACACTTGCCTATTCTGGACCTTTCATGTAAATAGAACCATCCAATATTTGGCTCTTTCTAAATAGCTTACAAAAATGTCTGCCTCCTCTATGAGCTGTTTATGTTCTGGATGCTGGGCTTTGAAGACTGAAAATTATCAATTTTGATGATACCCAGTTTATTTTGTTCTTTTTTTCTTTTGGTTTGTGCTCTTGTCATATGTAAGCGAATAGACACCAAGATTTGCACCTATATTTTCATATGAGAGTTCTGTAGTTTTAGCTTTTATGTTAAGATCTTTAATCAATTAACATTTTGGTGCGTGTATTCTGAGGACAGAACTGAGGGCCTCACACATCCTAAGCATGTACTCTACTTCTGAGTTATACACAAAGCCCTGGGCTGATTTTTGTATATGGTGTGAGGTGTTAGTTTCTTCTTTTATGGGTAGATAGACACGTGTCCCATGTGTGATTCTCAACGCCATTAGCCATGAGGCAATGCCCTGTAGCACCAAGGGTTCCAGACTGTTCTTTCCCCCCATAATTGTCTTAGTAACCTTAGTCACGTTAAGGCTTCCAACTTTGTTCCTTTTCAAGATTTTCCGGCTATTCTGCACCCCTTAAATTCACATATGAATTTTAGAACTGGTTAATTTTTTGCAAGGAAGTTAGCTCGGACTTCGACAGGAATGATGCAGAAATTGGAATAATGCAATTTGGGGAGTTACTGCCATTTGACAGTATTATCTTCTGATCTGTGAACATACAACATTGGTCCATTTTGTGTAGCCTACAATAGTATCTGTTTGGTAGTTCTTCCTTTACACCCCTCAATGACATGCATGGGGTAAAACCCAGGGTCTTACACATGTTCGGCAACCACTTAGTCATATATCCCTTCCTTCTCTTGTTTTGTTTTATTATGGGACAGAAGCTTACTAAATTGCCTAGGCTGGCCTTGAACTTGCAACCTTCATGTATAAGCCTTACAAGCAGCTGGGATCACAGGCATATACCACTACACTAAGCTTGTTTTATGGTTCTAGAGTATAAAACTCATTGCTACTATATAGGAACACACGTGATTTTTGTAGTACACAGATATTACACCTTAAGATCTTGCAGAGTGAGTTCCTTTTGTAAAATATATCCCTAAAGCTATCAAAAACAACTAATTATTGTGATAGTATCCTACCCACCAACTGGGCTCAGATGGAACAGAATTTCTGAGAATTCTCTCTCGTGCATGGTTACGAGTTGGGTTGGCAAGTAACAGAATCTCATGTGAGATCCCGGAAATAGAGGTACAGCGGCAGGGACCATACTATAGAGGTTAAATGGGAGGTACGCGGCACTGTGGTGGCTTGTGCAGCCATGGCGGAAGTGCTGGCCAGCTCTGGCCAGATAGCCATTTTCAGTCTCGGAGTCCTGGACCAAGCGCATGTGCAGTTAGCTGGGTAGTGAGGAATACCAGCCTGCTTGTGGGTCCGCCTCCTGATTGATCAAGGTTAACAGCACTGGAAACACCGGGGTTCCTGTGGGTTCCAGTGAGTCCTTTCCTTCTGTTTCATAATGAGCTTTCTTCCAATCTTCATTAAAGACCTTGAGAAACTCAAAGGCTACTTCTTTTCCCCCTGGCACTGGGGATTGAACCCAGGACCTCACATACACCAGGCTAACAGCCTCTGAACTATGTTTCAGCCCAAAGGCAACAGAATTTGTTAATGGATTCCGCAATCACACAATGACAAATACAATTCTACTCTAATGAGTTCTTTATACTTACAGAGATTCTGATAAAAATGTTTTTATGTTATAAATAGAATTGTTTTTTAAATTTTAACTTTAGATTGTTGATAGGAGATAGCCATTCAGTTTTTATCTACTGATTTTATGTTCTCTGTGTTCAACATTACTATTTACAGTATAGCTTTTTATTTTTAAAATTTATTTTTTTCTGATACCAGGAATCAAGCTCATGACACTGCAACTTGTGAGACAGGCGCGGTGCCATTGAGTTAAATTTCCAGCCCTAGAGTAGCTTTTTAAAAGTTGATTTCACAGAATATTCTTTCTTTTTTCTTTCTCTCTTTTTCTCTTTCTCTCTTTCTTCCTGGTACCAGGGATTGAACTCAAGACCTTGTGCTTGCAAGCCAGGCATGGCACCAATTGAGCTAAATCGCTGGCCTTCACAGGATATTCTGAGTGGATATCTATGCTGCAATCCTAGAAAACATTCAATTTTCCCCCAGTATGTATGATGTTTGCTTTATGTGTTTTACAGAAGGGAGTTCAAATAGCTACTTAAAACATTTTCAGAGACATAAAAGAAAACATAACCACAATGAAGATAGGAAATGGGAGCTAGGTAAACTTTCAAAAATGGAAAATTCACTGGATAAAGCTGACAACAGATTAAATGTGAGGGAGACTTATAAACTTGAATACATGGTAATATGAACTACCCAGGGCCGGTGTGGTGGTGCACAGATGTAATGCCAGGTACCAGACTTGGGATGTCGACGCAGGATGATCACAAGTGTGAGGTCAGCCCAGACAGCTTAGCAATACACTATCTCAAAAGTAAAATAAACCGGCATAGAGATGTGGATCACTTGCTTAAAAATGCACAGAGCCCTGGGTTCAGTCTCCAGCACTGAAAAAGAAAAGTATTCAAACTGAAATATGGTAATAAATAAAATTTAGAAAAATAAGAACAAAGCAACAGTGAACTGGGGATAATATTAGCGGTCTAAAGCATGAGACTTGAGTCTCAGAGGAAGGGCTGGGCTTAGCATACATTGAGAAAATAATAACCAGAAAAAAATTAAAATTTGATGACAATTACAAAGTTACAAACCCAAAATCTTTAACAAGTTACATAGGGTAGACATAAATAAAATCACTCCAGAGCTCATCACCATCAAAATGTTGAATAATAGATAAGGAAGATCTTAAAGGAAGACAGAGGTAAAAAGACCTTTACACAAAGAATAACTGCTGACTTCTTGTTAGAATCAATACAAGCCAGAATAACATCTGTAAACTGTTCTACACTTTGAATAAGTATTATATCCTTTAAAATAAAACATATAATAAATATTTTTGGAGGCACAAAAGCTGACTACTGTAGCATTTTAAAGAGTATTAAAGGAAATCTTGAGGCCTAAGGAAAATTAGAAAAAATTGAAACTCAGATATATACAAGTGAATGAAGAACACTGGGACTGGAAGCTCCAGAAGAGCAAGCCCAAAGGACTTTCCAGCATGATGATAAAGGAAAACAAAATTGAAATTAATTAGCTATTTATATACTATATTGTATTGTATTATACCATACTATAATGAATTCAAAACGTTTTACGGAGCTCTGTTCCTGGCCCTTTTTTTTTTTTTTTTTGAGACAGGGTCTCGCTTTGTAGTTCAGGCTGGCCATGAGCTCACTATGTAGCCCAGGCAAGCCTCGAACTCAGCAATTCTCCTGCCTCTGCCTCCCGAGTGCTGGGATTACAGGCATGAGCCACCACGCCCGGTACTGTGGTATGTGGTATTGATGGCTGGTGGGTGTGAGTCTCCATGCCCAGCATTGTATGTGGTTACCGGGATTGAACTCAGGACCTTGCGCTTGCGAGGCAGGCACTGGGACCACTGAGCTAAATCTCTGCCTGGCCCATTTTTAAAAAATTAACTTTAGGGCAGGGTCTCACTAAGTCACTAAGTTGCCCAGGCTGGGTTTGAACTTGTGGCCCTCCTGCCTTGGGCTCTCAGAGTGCTGGAGTTCTAGGCATGTGCCACCATGCCTGATTTTGAGGGAAATCTTAACTGATAGTTTGTTTTAGATATAAAAGAAAACAAGTCCAACTGGAGCAGATATTAAGAGATAAGGCAGAACTGATTTAAATCCTAGTCACAAAATTCTGGAAACCAATATAGTATTTTAAAAATTAACTGTCCAAGAAATACTCTATCATTCTTTTTTCTCCTATATTCTTGGGTATGTGTTTATTAACTCTGCATACGATATAAATCTCAAACTGTAGAACTACTAGAAGAAAATAGAGAAGAGAAGGTTCATGACACTGGACTTAGAAATGATTTCTATGATACGGCCCAAAAAACATAGTCAAAAGAAAAATATACGCATAGTACTGCATGGAAATAATAGTGAAAGGGCAACCTACAGAATGGGAGAAAATATTTTCAGTCTTTCTATCTGATGAGTTAGCATCTAGAATATGTAAAAATTATTGCTACTCAACAACAATCTAAAAACAACTTTATTTTAAAATAAGCAAGGATTTAAATAGATGTTTATTCAAAGAATGTAAGTAACCGGCCAGCAGACATATGTAAAGATGCTTACATCACAAATGATCAGGAAAATGCAAATCGAAACCTCAATTACTTCACAACCATTAGAATAGCCAGTATAGAAAACAAACAAAATCTAGACAACAAAAAGTGCTGACTAGGATGTACAGAAGTTGGCGTACTTGTGCACTGTGGCTGGGAATATGAAATGGTGCAGCTATTGTTTATGGAAAACAATAGGAAGGTTTCTCAAAAAATTAAAAATAGAACTACATATAATTTAGCAATCCCACTTTTGGGTATATAGCCAAAAGAACTGAAAACAGAATTTTAAAGAAACATTTATATAGCCATTTCAGCATTATTCACCACAGTCAGATACAGAAGCAACCTAAATGCCCATTCATGGAAAAATGTCTAAAAAAATGTCATTTATGCATACAGTAGAATGTTCTTCAGCTTTATAAAAGAGAGAGATCTTGTCATATGCTTCAATATGGATGAACCTTGAGAACATTATGCAAGTGAAATAGAGACAAATACTGCATTATTCCACTTATATATGGTAGCTGTGTTCAAATCACAGAAACTTAGAGTAGAATGTGATTATTGGGGTAGAGGGAGGGAGAAACATGGAGTTGCTCAGTGATTACAGAATTTCAGTTTTACAAGATGAAACTATTCTGGGGATCTATCATACAATAGGATACATACCTACTATGGTACATTGAAAAGGGGTGAAGATGGTAAATTCTATGTTAGGTGTTTTATACAATAAAAATACTTTGAATCTGGTAAAAGGAAGTCAAAAGAAAGGTGAAGATATGCTAGTTAAAGGAGCTGGTGGTGTTGATGCAGAAGAAGAGGACAAACAGAAACTATCCTTTATCACATAATTCTGCGATTCCAACTGGGGTGAGGGCTCAGGGCCTATGTCATATTTATTTTCAAATAGTCAAGAGAATCCTTAGTTCACAGAAAACACTGAATGAGTAAATGGATGAGTAAGATGTGCAAGACAAAAGAAACAGAAGCACAAAGAGCACTCGGTCCAGTATGACTGTGGATAATGAATCTTCTGTGAATGACAGCTTATCCGTGGCCTGGATGGTATCACAAGTGAGTAACAGTTTCTCTCAAGGCACAAAATGTAGGACATGACATTAAATATTCAGGAGATACGTGACCCAGTCGGGGGGGGGGGCAGGGGCAGGGGCAGGGGCAGGGTATGGATTTTCAGTTAGCTTCGAGCACATGCAGATTTAGATAGCACAGGTTCTTAGACATAGAGCGGAGAGGAAGCTAAAAGAGAGCCCAGCACTTTTTGTCCTGATGGTCGTGTTTTAGGTCAAAGGATCCTCTCTCGCATTGCCCTTCCTGGTTCTGCTCTGGAAAATTCCATGTTCCACCTCCTTGCCACCTTCCCGAGTTCTGAGCAAGACCATAAACCTGTGGGCATCTCTTGCTTCTTCACAAGGATCACACTTCTTGGTAACGTAGTATTCACTCATTTATTCACTCACTCCTTAACCAGTTGTGGCTGAACATTAGGAATTAAAGGATAAATAAGATAGTCCAACACTGTGGTCGTCAGGAAAGCGTCTGGGCATTTTTGGGAGACCAGACAATCATCCATTTATTTCCACAGATGGTTACCATCACCCTGGCAACATAAAAATTAACTGTCCTGCCGGGCGTGGTGGCTCACACCTGTAATCCCAGGAGAAAGAGAAAGGAGAAAGAACCTTCCCCTTAGGATTTTGGCTCTAGAAGGCAAACATGGAGGGTCCCCTTTTGAGTGTATCTGGCTGGAGATAGTTCATCTTTGGCAGTGGCTTTAGTGTGCGTGTGTGAGGACACTGTTTATTCTACCTCTTGTGCAATTTACAAATTGAAACAAATAATAGTGGAGACATGTGCAGCTATGGGAAAAGGGTGTTTACAAAGTGAGAGAAAATAGACTAAATAGGCTTAGATTACAGAAAATTCTAACACGGCCTGGGGTGACTACATGACAGAGGAAGGCGCAAAGGGCCGTGAGTCAGCCTTCCTGTAGCAATTCGACCTTCAAAAAGACTTCCTAATTATGTCAGTTTCAGAAAACGGCATCTCTATGGAAGGTCATCTCGGTAAACTCTGAGGATAGGAGTCGGGAAAAGTTTCCTAGGCCTCTGGTTTCATCTCTCTACTAGATACAGCTTCTCCGATACCCGGATACCGAGTCTTACCCGGATGTTAAATCATTCAAGCCTGAGGCGCTTCTCACACTTAACCTTTGGAAGCCCATTCTCCTTTCCTGAACCTTCTCTCAGATGAAACTGCCCAGGTGAGCTTTCTTGTGAGAAGTGTGTTGGAAAGAAGTCCTGTAAATATCCACACACCCGTCACTGTCTTTGCCCACCACAGTGTGAGTGTATGTAAAGAGGAACATGTATGTTCCTCTTTAAAGCTGTCTTTTCCTTTACCTCAACTGCATAGGCTTCTTAACATAGAATGTCCACTCTTAACTCCCCAAGAGTAACAATGAGGTCAAATACTAAAACACGACCCTGTATTTAACATGGCTGTTACAGAAAGGTTTATATGAAAAGTACCTATGAGGTGTGTTGAGAATAGGTATCATTTTAATGCAAGTGTAGAAAAGCTTTCAAATGGATTTCGTATTTTTGTGAAAACAATAATCAAATAGTCCTTCTCATGAGCGAGGAGGAAGTGACAAGTTTTAGCATCCACAGAAGGCGACACCAAGATTTTACAAGATCAAGCCCCTCCTCTCTTTTCAGAGGGAAAGGAAGTGTTGCACACTTAAACACCTGAAAATACACTCTTTGTCAGAAAGAAAAGAGCAGTTTTATGTAATGAGACCTGATACTCCTTTCTTTATCATAGGAGTTGGTTCCGTTAGGTTTAGGCATGAACTGGCGATCCTCAGTGAAAATGCACATTAACCATAGCCAGGGTGACTTTCAGAGGCAGAAATTTGCTCTGAAATATTTTCCAAAGGGAATGCTGAGCAGTCGCTTTTATTCTTGCCCAAGAAACAAAGGAATAGAACGGTTAGTGAAGATCTGCTATATACCAGCACTATGCTTAGTGACACAGAAGACTTCGTGTAATCTCTGCAGTATCCCAACGAGGTAACGAATGGGAAATAGCTTACATGCAATTACACAGCTGATAAAAATGAAAATAATATTGACAAATCGTGGAACTGAATCCTGGCCTGCCTGCTTCCAAAGATCATATTCTTCCTTCTATGATATACCTTGTATCATACTTCTAATATCTCTCTTTTTTTTTTTTTTTTTGAGACAGGGTCTCGCTTTGTAGTTCAGGCTAGCTCTGAGCT
>PVIC010017772.1:22310-32450 GCA_004025085.1 Thryonomys swinderianus
TTGTGGTATGCGGTGTTGATTGTTGGTGGGTGTGTCTCCACGCCCAGCATTCTATGTGGTTACCGGGGATCGAACTCAGGTCCTTGCGCTTGCCAGGCAGGCGCTGGAACCACTGAGCTAACCCTCCGGCCCTTGAGTTCGGATTTTTTAAAAAATGTTTTAAATTTAAAAGAAATAAAGAATTATAGATCTAGCTGAAATGAGTACACTTTTTTCCACCCTCACTTCTGTTGCATTTCAAGTATGAGACCAGACTTACCCCTCTGCAAATAGGTCTAGTTCATTCATTTTTACTGCTGTACAATAAATATGGTAACTCTAATCTCTTCTTCTGTTCATCTGCCATGAACATTATTAAATGAGTCTTCTTAAATACATAAGTCAAATCTTCTCTTTACCTCATATTTATATGGCTATAAAACTGCAAGAGTCTAGAAATAACAATGACATTTTAAACGATGGTTATTTTGTACCAATTATTGTTCTAAGCACTTTATGGGCATTTGTTAATTTAGTCTTCACAATAACCTTATGAGGATTCTGTTATTATCCTCGTTTTCCAGATGGGGAGTAATCTGGCCCTAAAATCGATGGACTTCACCAGACATGGACAGTTGCCCTCCCGAGGTGTCACACCAATTCCGTGGCTCTACAGAGGGCAAGTCCCCTCAGCCGTCAGTCCTTCAGGTCAGTTTTCAATTTGTCATCCAAATATGAAGTATCAGTTTTTCCTCCATAGATAATCACTCGTCCTAGCACAACACACTGAATAGTCCATCTTGGCACTGACTTGTCATAGGCCATATATATGTGCGTTTCCTTCCACATGACTCTCTACAGTCCTGTCTGAATTACTGTTGCTATATAACAAAACTCAGTGGAAAAAGCCTGTCCTGGAGATTCTGTTTCTGTTTCTGATTCTTATTCTTTTTTTTTAATTGAATTCTTTATTGGTAAGTTTTATAGACAGTTCACAATCACACTTAACTTTGGGGAATTTGTACCCGTATATGACACAAGTTCTCATTTTTACCCATATCCCTACCCATGCACAACTCCCCACCCCCTCTATACATGTGCTTTTTCTTTTCAAATCATATTTATTCTTTCCCCTCATTACTTTCCCCTACCACATTCCCTTTGAGTATTTACTATTTCACAAAAATCAATTATACATTCTAGAACTCATTTACATCTACAGGTTCTTATACCAGAGAAAAGATATGGTATTTACATATCTGGGATCTATTTATTTCACTTATTAGTGTGTCCCCAAGGTGTGTCCACTTGCACATAAATGAATGAAACTTGGCATTCTTTATGGCAGAGTAATACTCCATTTTATAGAAAAACCACATCCCCTTTATCCAGTTTCCAGTTGATGGGCATCTGGGTTGTTTCCAAGGTTGGGCTATCACAGACTGAGCTGCCATGAACATGGGTGCTGATTCTTACTCTCGGTACAATGTTAAAGAGAAGCAGTGTTAATGGCTCATTCCTCTCAGCTTGTGCTTCTCCAGGTTCAATCACCCTAAAGAGGAAGGTTCTGCTTCCCGCCTTCCTTTTGTTCAAATCATTATATTCAAATGAAAACAGACAGGGGCTGTGCTAGCCACATCCTGGTCTCTTCCGGTTACTCGCCCTTGGGAGAGCGGTGACATCCTGGCAGAGAAACGAGACATCCCAACAACCTCGGTCCGCAGTGTGTCACTCTTGCACGAGTCATGAGCCTGAGCTTACATGTAGCTAATTTAATCAATAAAGTTCAACCAACTCCTGCACAGGTAGCCATCAATTTGTACTCTAGAAATCACAAAGATGGTCGCACCAAACAGCACATGATTTACCATTTTAGCTTTTGAAACTCGGGGAGGGGGCGCATGCAGAAAAGGAATAAACAGCCACAGCTTTTTTTTTTTTTAAATGAATGTAATAACAGAAGAGTAATTAGGTTGGAAAACAGATGTGGACAGACGGAAAGCTCATGCTACAGTGTGGCCCACACAATCTGGGAAGGAATGATAAAACAAAAACAAAACAAAACAAAAACACAACAAACTTTACAAGCTGTTTCGAGGCTCGAATTAAAAGGAGTCATCAAGCAAGGCTGACTTCTAATGGGTCAGGAGGGAGCACCCTGCAGCGGAGAATAAGCAGCCCTTCTTTTCCTTCGGTGCCTCCCGCCCAGCTGAGTCTGGGAAAAAAACATTTTTCTCGGGTAGCATTTCTGAACATAGTCTTGATGCAGCATTTAATAACTGCCATCTAACCTCCTTCCCTGCCCACCCGCTCCCCAGGGAGGTATTTCCCTAATGGTTGGCCCTTCTCAGTCTGGTTTTAGTCTCTGGCTCTTTATATTTTGACTGGGGCACCTCAGTCTATTTCTATGACTTCCAGGCAAAACGTGTCAAATTAGATAAATGTGTTCAGGGCTGGTCTGGGAGCACACTTGGTCTTTAAATGATCGCTTCCCACACCCCCTTCGCCATGTCTGCCCGCTAGGGTCAATTAGAATGTGTGTACAACTCCAACCGGATCCCCACACGGAGCTGTTGTTGCTTCTTTGTAATAGTACATACCACACACACACACACACACACACACACACACAAACGGGAGATCAACATGGAGAGTAAAAGGCAGCCTCTGCTGGTAAGCACAAGATAAAGCCGGATCCTGTTTCCAGGGAGATAACTCAATGATAATGTTCTCCTGCTCCGAAGGGCGCTTGCTCTTAATGTGGCTTCGCGGTGGAACCGTCAGACGCTCATCAGTTTACCAAACTATGTTAGTCTGTACAAAGTGTCTCCCAAAGTAGGACTGTGAGAAATCAGCCTGCTGCAGCTGTGTCTGCCCTGGCTTCTGAAAGCTTTCAAACTCAACTACTGAAGTCCAGCCAGCATCTAATTTTACCCGTAAGTTCTAGGAGAGAGTAAAGCTGGTGGGAAGATTACAGAGTTCCTTGAAGCTCTGACCTACAACAGGAAGAGAGTTGTCAGCCTTCATGTCTCTCACCCTAAATCCCAAAGAAAACAACAGTGGCGGGGCGTTTTATAACACGTTCCCATTGTAAAATTGCATATTTCAGAAACATGATGCTGGCTCCCTCATTTTCCACAGACCTCGTGTCGGTATAAACAGATGACCTTCAATTGAGTATTTTTACTTCAGCTTTTCGATTCCAGTTTGTCTAATGTTTCTGGGTTTCTCTGGGTGTCCTTATGAAGTTGTGGCAATCGGCTGTTTTCAAATTGGCCCTCACCTCTACCCCTTCAGCTCTGATCAGTGGATTAATGTCCTAGGAATCTCTGCTAATGTTAGTATGACATACCACACTGGTTTCAGAGCTCCCAGGGTATTTTTGAGTTTTCTCTAAACAGAGAAAACAGGGCTTTGAAGTTAGGTTTTGGCTCCGGTATTTGGTAACTGTTTAAACCTCAACCAAATTACTGAATTTCCCCTACTATCTGTAAAATGGGTATAACAATGCTTGTCTTAATGAGCTGCTAGGAGGATAAGTGCCAGTCTACATTAAACAAACTGTACAGCGCTTAACTAGCAGTCATTATTCCTATCAATAGAAAGCACATCTACAGCTCTATTGTAAAATACCACAGAGTTGATGCTCCTTTAGGTAGAGATTACCTCAGGTACCCCTGACAGCACTAAGAAAATCAGCCAGTGAGAGCAAAAGTGACAGCAAGTGTCTGGTCCCTCGGGAGACCCATTGTGTCCTGGGCCGGAAGCGGACAGCTGCCCACTCTAAGGCCCTGGAACCAGGACACGACCCTCTTCTTGGAAAAAGGCTGGTGGAAGAGAGGGGTGGGCAAAGCAACTGGCTCTCAGCGCTGGAAAACCTAAATGGCTTCATTACAATTTTTATGTTAATCAACTGGCTTTCTGGAGGCACAGCTCACACAGGTACCAAGGACCTAATGACACAGACAAGCTTAGCTTTTCCAGAGTTAACAGGTCATCTGATGAAGTTCTTGACCACTCTACGCAGGAACCGGAAATTACTGTGCTGTCAGAATCGAAAGAGTTGGACTCTAATAGAAAGAACAAAGGACAAATCATTTATTTCAGTGTTTTCAAATTCCCTCGAGAAGAGAGATCAACACAGATTTGTTCTCTGAGATCTGTATACTCTCCGCAGACTCTTTCAAAATAATAAAGTAAGTAAGACTAACAATTGTACTATTATTACCTAAGCATCTAGAATGTATCAAGTACTATAGCCAGACTAGCTCCATACCACTCTTCAGCTCAGTACTAGAAGGAAACCATTTTCAAGGGGCTCAGACACTGAAAAGCTCTTTCAGTAACGAATGGAGAATAAGGAGTTTATTTATGACATCCAAAGGAGCTCTTCGGAAGAAGAGAGCCGTTGTATAGACTCAGACCCTCGGGTTTAAGAAGGAAACTCATCTTTTAATCAGAAAGGAAACAAGAATCTCCAAGAGCTCAAGGCTCATTGCAACATCTGTCAGTTTGGAATGGATTAATAAAATTAAGAGGGATGGTAAAATCTTATCTTAGGGGAATTACAAATATAAATCTATACACTAAAGTGGGGACAGTCAATTGTCAATATTTAGCTACTATTCTGTGGTTCTTCCATAAGTGACTCCTGGCTTCTCAAATATATTACAGAGGGAGATTCTAGACCCAATTATAGGATATGAGCTTACTAAGTTTATAACCAAAAATCCCTCTTTAGAAAATTATAGCACATGGAGTGAACATCATTCTACTTTTTTACCACTTTGTATTAAGACCAAGGGAATATACAAGAGGACATCGCCAGAGGAGGGGCTCTTCAGAGGTCGGGGACACTGCACAAAAACAGAAAGGTGGGAAGGGAAAAAGCATGCTCCAGAGAATGAACAATTAAATTTGGTTATGTATAGAGTTCACCTAAGGAAGAAGCAGGGCAAAGGCAGAAAAGGTCAGTTTGAACCACAGTAAAAATGAGAAGGGAAACTTCTGCTTATTGGATTCCTGCTGATGCCAAGTACTATGCTTAACCTATTTCACTTAACACCCGAAAGACGGATTTGAGATTGTCCGCCATGTGCACAGAGGAAGAAATAGACTGATAATCACATGTTTATTGCAGAGAAGGGGCATGTTTTGGATTATGCTACTGATTCTAACCCCACTACATAATATGACCTTATATAAGATATTGAATGAATGTGCATTTCTATTATTTCAGAGTGGCAACATATCATTCAAGTTTTTGAGAAGAACAGTATTTTGCATGATCAAAACTTCTGCTACTGGGCCGGAGGGTTAGCTCAGTGGTTCCAGTGCCTGCCTTGTAGGCGCAAGGTCCTGAGTTTAATCCCCAGTAACCACATATAATGCTGAGCGTGGAGACACGCCCAACAATCAACACCGCATTCCACAATGCTGGACGAGGTGACTCACGCCTGTAATCCCAGCACTCGGGAGGCAGAGACAGGAGGATTGCTGAGTTCGCGGTGGCTTGCCTGGGCACCATAGTGAGCTCAGGGCCAGCCTGAACTACAAAGCAAGACCCTGTCTCAAAACAAACAAACAACAAAAAAGCCTTCTGCTACTTTGGGATAAGGACTCTTAGAGGACAACGGGCATATTCTAATTGAAAGGTAAGACAGTAAAAAGATTCTTGAAGAAATCACTGAGGACATGCGTTGCTTGGGCTGAACTTTGGAATTCTGAGTTTTATTGGCCACTGATCTTTAGAGTTTCTCCAAACCCTATCAGGAATGCAGGTGACAGTGTCTGTCTCATAAGATTAGAATGAAAAGGAAAGAATTTGGATGGGAATACTCTATAACTATAAAGTAGGACATAATATAAACTAGAGTATCTTGTTCTTTGTTGTTGTTGTTGTTGCTTTGAGAAAGGGTCTCCCTTTGTAGTTCAGGCTGGCCCTGAGCTCACTATGTAGCCCAGGCAAACCTGGAACTCAGCAATCCTCTTGTCTCTGTCTCCCGAGTGCTGGGGTTACAGGCGTGAGCCACCACGCCTGACTGAAATGTTCCTTTGTCTTTTTTTTTTTTTTTTTTGGTGCTGTACTGGGGATCAAACTTGGGCCCTTGGGCTTCCATAGTAGGTGCGGTACCACTTGAGCTAAATCCCAGACCTTGTATCTTTTTTTTTTTTTTTAAGTATTGGAGATTGAACTATGCTTTTGCACTGAGTTATATCTCAGATCTTTATATATATATATATATATATATATATATATATATATATATATATTTAATTTTGAGACAAGATCTTGCCATAATCACTAAATTGCTCCAGGTGACCCAAACTTGTAATCTTCCTCCTACTTCAGCCTCCTAGACAGCTGAGGTTACAGGCATGTGCTATTACATTTGCCATGAATCCAAAACTTTTGATTTTGGTAGAGAAAATATCTCACAAAGAACCCGAGTCCATCCTCAGCAATTTCACAGCAACACACGCACAAGGAGCTCTAAGGGCTGCTCTTCACTGGAGGGCCTGGGGTGAAGCCTGCGATGACTTTACTCTGGGTTTTTGTGCCAGGGATTACAAGTTGCCCTAAAGCTACTTACAGTTTCCACTTGAAACGATTTATTTTTGTGTCTCTGTCGCCAGTTAACATTCTGTATCCCACCTCTCTGCTATCCCTGTGACTCGGCTGTGTTAAAGTAAAAAGTAAGCATCAGCCTTCAAATACAATACTCCACGGACTAAGGAATTTGAACCCAGCTTAAGATGGCCTCAAGATGGAAGGATAATAATCTCTGTCGTCTGGTCCAGATCAGAGTCACTTCGAAGGTACACATGGCACTGAGATGTTAAAAAGGAAGCCTCAGTTACATAAAACCACTGGCCCTTTATCCTCTAACTGCCAACAGAAGCCGACAGAGAGGTCAGCAACATACACTCACCGTGAAAGGATTTTTTAAAAATGCCAGAAAATAAACAGCATGTAATTACGACTAGAGTTTTTGGAAAATGACTTCTAAGTTTGACCAGATTCAATTTTCAGGGGGTAAAAAAGGATGGAGTAGTCTTTCCCATTTTTCAAATCGAGGAGTAAACTTGCAGGCAGTAGGTTGGCAAGAAAACCATCAAGGCCCCAAACCCAGAGTCAAACTCTATCCACTTAATAAAATCACAAGGTATCCCTAACTGAACATCTAAACAAATCGTCGGGCGGTTACCACAAATAGCTCAGGGAAAAGAAAGCTGTGGTAAGGTTCTCCACATGAAAAATCCTTTAGTCTCCCAGCCCTACACACAATACAGCTAAATGAAAAGAGTATATAAAAAGCATCCAAAGAATGAGTGTTCTGATGGAAAAGCTTCACTCACTACAGACATGGCACCTTAGCCAGCTACCTAGACAGAGGCAAGAGACCAAGCTCTCGCTGATGGAAGGATGCGCACACGCAATTCGAGAGAAGGATGGAAAGACTGGGGAAGAGGGCAAAGGTTCTCAGAAGTCTCCACCCCATTGGCAGGTACCACCAGTTTCCTGTGATGCTTTCAAGACATCATGAGAAGAAGAAAATACATAGGAAAGTGAAATGTGGGCGGGCGATGAAGATGGCATATTCTGGAGACCTTGTGGAGGTACTTGGGAAAGAAATCTGAACACATTCATCCAAGTTCTCTTCTTACCATGTTAGTGACGTTGAGGGCAGTAGATGCCTTTTGAGCTTTGGTTCTACTTTTTGGCAAAGCAGGAAAAGATAACCTGGAATGGTATTTATTTTGTTCTTTGCTTTGAGACAGGGTCTTGCTTCGTAGTTCAGACTGGCTCTTAACTAAGTAGCCGGGGCTGGCCTGGAACTTGTAGTGATCCTCCTCCCTTAGCTTCCGGAGTGCTGGGATTAGAGGCATGCGCCACCAGGCCCCACTGGAATGCTATTTTTGACAAGCACCACTGAAGAGAAAACTCTGATATTTTCATCTGACTCTCGGGTGGTGATGAGGATGGAGAACCTGTTCCAATCTCAGGTCACTCTAAAAAGAGCCACACATGAAACTTCAATGAGTCGTTGTATTCCTCCTGTGACAATTAACACCTCTTTGAAAATGTATCTTGCAGCCTTCAGAACAAGTTGAGATTAATGAAACCTAAGGCCCAGGGAGGAAGGTACCAGGAAAAAGAAAGCGAGATGATACAAAATAGGGCTGTTTCAGTGTAACTAGGAAATTTCAGAATTTAACAGTTCGTAAGAAAAATAGCCAACTGCCCTCCCTGGGGTTTGGATGAATTTGGAATTGATTTTTCAGAGTAAATAATGGTTTTGCTGTTGTAGTACTGGTGGTGGTATGAAAGACCTTTCCAGCAACTACATATTATCCTCATTGGATATTTAATAAAGCAGTACACATCTCCTAATCTGTAACTTGATCACTTTATTTTTTCCTTTATTAAAGAGTAGCAGTACAAATGCCATGATTAGTATTTTTAAAGGATCCAAATTTTTTAAGGAACAAATTTTATAAACAATTCTTCAGTGGAAGGGAAATTTTATCTTGATACATAAAAGTTTTAAGATTTAAAAATTTTAAAAGAAGAAAAATGTTAATATTAAATATTTTCCAGTGTCCAAATAAAAATCAGCTGGTAGGATCTCTGTGATAAAATGTGTCCTTGGGCATCTGGAAAATGTTAAAAATTTCTAAAGTTTGACTGAGACTTTATGATCCTTTTTTCCAAAAGAATATTTTCAGTAAAACATTTTTTTTTTTTTTTTTTTGAGACAGGGTCTCGCTTTGTAGTTCAGGCTGGCCCTGAGCTCACTATGGTGCCCAGGCAAGCTGCCGCGAACTCAGCAATCCTCCTGTCTCTGCCTCCCGAGTGCTGGGATTCAGTAAAACATTTTATCATTTTATCCAAGTATGCATTGATTTTTTTGTTCTTCCTGAAAAATGGAATTTACATTAATACTGTAATTTTCCATGTGAAAATACACATGCACAGATATTTCACATACAGAAACTTAACTCCCTGAATGACCAGTTATGCATCAAACACGATCTGATGAAAAATTTCTAAAATGATAGAGTGAAATACCAAATATAGATTTATACTTATATAGAGTAAAGGTACAAAGAGCATGTGACAGAACTTACAATTAAATTCTCTAAGTTAATCAAAATGACTTATCCCCTAATAACCAATAACCTGTCTTTTAAAAAATTTTTTTTTTTTTTGCTTTTTGAGACAGGGTCTCGCTTTTGTAGTTCAGGCTGGCCCTGAGCTCACTATGGAGACCAGGCAAGCCGCCGCAAACTCAGCAATCCTCCTGTCTCTGCCTCCTGAGTGCTGGGATGACAGGCGTGAGCCACCACGTCCGGCATTGTGGTATGCGGTGTTGATTGTTGGTGGGCGTGTCTCCACGCCCAGCATTGTATGTGGTTACCGGGTATCGAACTCAGGACCTTGCGCTTGCGAGGCAGGCGCCGGAACCACTGAGCTAACCCTCCGGCCCATCTTTTAAAATTTTTAAAAAATTTTTTGGCAGTACCGGAGATCAAACTCGGGACCTTGTACTTGAGAGAGAGATGGGGCACCACTGATCTACATCTCTGGCCCATCAATAACTTTCTGAAACTGCTAATAAAACAAATCCCTGAAAATTTATATTTTATAATTTATTAACAAAATACAGATAGCCACCTGAGACTAGACTATCACCTTGAACTTCCTATTATATACACCAAAATTGGATTTACTTAACATGAAATTTCTCGTAGTACAGAAAACTAAAATAGTTGCTTAATAATGTAACCAGATCTGATGCAAGTACACGGGTTAGTGTGGATTTAAAAAATTTGTTACAGAAGATGACACACTACCATTATGGGATCATCATGATGTGTCTTATATTGTTTTTTTTTCAAAATTTAAATATTGGGCCGGAGGGTTAGCTCAGTGGTTCCGGCGCCTGCCTCGCAAGCGTAAGGACCTGAGTTTGATCCCCGGTTACCACATATAATGCTGGGCGTGGTGGCTCATGCCTGTAATCCCAGCACTCGGGAGGCAGAGACAGGAGGATTGCTGAGTTCGCGGCGGCTTGCCTGGGCACCATAGTGAGCTCAGGGCCAGCCTGAACTACAAAGCGAGACCCTGTCTCCAAAAAGCAAAAAAAAAAAAAAAAA
>PVIC010017773.1:0-32305 GCA_004025085.1 Thryonomys swinderianus
ATGATGTTGTGATGCTCAAAAGCAAGATTACACTAGCATACAATCCTCATAAACTCGGGATTATCAAGGCCCTGATGAGACATCTGACACTCACTGTGAACCAACTCAATAAATAGTAGCAAGCTCAGAATGTCTTTTTCTTTGCCTTCTCTGAGGCACTGATGCCCCTATGCTTGAAATTACAAAAGTCTGTGTTGTTTTTTTTCTTTTGCCCTCACCACCCACCTTTCAAGGCAGTTGGAGGATTGATTGGCTTCTGAATAGTGGTATGGTTATGAGGTTGTTTAAATGGTCAGGGTGGGAGATGGAATATCAATGGAGAACAGTTGAATACTGTAATACTTGATTATATTAGAAAAAAATGGCTAAAGTGATGAGCTATCACATCTACAGTGGGCAAGAAGCTCAAAGTGCTGAGGAGGAGGACAGGATGATAGATACGCAGCATAAGCCTGTATATAAAACTTTGTTGTATTATCAAAAGCTTCTAGGGATATACTTAGGCCCACCAATAGAATCTATTTCCTACTCTTAAGCCACTGAAGAAAATGAATAGTAATTTTGCAAAGCTAACACAGCTTCAAAACCAACCTTAACATTCATTCTTTTAACTAGATTACTCCCTAGACTTTTCCATATGGAACTATCATGATGAGGTGGAGATACAGTGGCCTGGATGGTGAATGGGGCATGAGGAGGCACTTCTGTGAGTACAGTGTAGGAGAACAGGCAGTTCCTGACAGGGGAATGGGAGAAGTGGTTTTCTCTAAGAGAGACCATCTTTACTTGGCTGTTTTATACAGCAAATATCTAAGTGTCACATACCAGGTACAGTTTGGTTAAGACCAAAGAAGAAGGAACTAGTAGAGAAAAAGAATGAAATTATTAATCATGAAGCTGAATTTCACAGGAGGGGGGGAAGTAGGAAGATATGGAAAGACAAAGGAGTAGTGGGAAGCTAGGATTAAAGAAAGAACAAAGACCAGTACAGGAATGAGGGTGTAGAGAAACCATAATGATGCTCTACATTTGCAACATAAATGAAGATGCAAATGTGTGAGGCAGGTGGAATAAGCTCCTCACAGGAATTCAGATGTGTATTTAGAAGAATGCCAGTGAAAATGCCCTTGAGGTATCTAGTCAGTGGTATGTGAAAGTCATGACAGGTCTCACTCTGAGGTTTGAGTCCAAGTCTCCTAGTATTGAAGATGAGCATGTCTTCCTACATAGATGATCACTACATAAGTTTTGTTGTAGCGTGTATCTAGATGGTTCCACAAAGATTCACGGAGATGAAGTGGGAATTTGTTTTTCAGAGATAACTGAACCTGGAGAGAGTGATGCTGGAATTAAGGGTGTGTGATACTGGACTGCTGTATATAAGTGATTGGTTTTGCACCACCCTAATCTCAGTAATCTGGATGGGATAACAGGAGGACATTGTTAAGGACTCTTGTTGTTATTGCTGCCTTGTGCATGCCATTTTGTTTTGCTTATATAATGCCTATTTCCTGTCCACCCTACCTTAAAAACAAATTATGGTTGTTAAGTATTCTATCTCAGCAACAAGTGAAAAATAGCTATCACAGGAATTTGGTAGTAGGAGTGGGATTATTGCTGTGACATTACATGGCCATGTGGCTTAGGAGATTTTGGAACTGGCTTATGGGAAGAGGAAGAGTTAGCAAAGATTCAGGAATGGCAGCTAAAGAAGTAGCACTAGCACTGCAACCCCTTAGGCTATGCTGTACAGGAGAGCTCAGAAAGCTTTTTTTTTTTTAGAGAGATAGGGTCTTGCTTTATAGGTCAGGCTGGCTCTGAATTCACTATGTAGCTCAGGTAAGTCTCAAATTTACAGCAATCCTCCTGCCTCTGCCTTCCAAGTGCTGGGATTACAGGCATTAGCCACCACACCCACCATTGTGGTATGTGGTATTGACTGCTGGTGGGCGTGAGTCACCATGCTCAGTATTGTGGTATGTGGTTACTAGGGATCAAAATTGGGACCTTGTGCTTGCAAGGCAGATGCCAGAACCACTGAACTAAATCCCCAGCTGTCAAAAAGTTTTTAAAAAGTAGGTTAGGGAGGTTTTTGCTAGTAAGAAAGACTGCACTGGTTTGTGAACTCCAAATAATATATGTAATCACTTGGCACAAAGTTTGTCAGCATTTTGTTCATGTCCAAAGACTTTGCCTGAGACTGAGATTAGGGGCAACAGACTAATTAACCTTGCAGAAAAAATTTCAAAGCAGTCAAATACCAAGTCATTGGCATGGCTAGTGTTGGGGGGTTTCAGCCAGACCAATGTTGATAATGAAGAGCAAAGAGCCCAACAGAATGATCTAAATTGTTTTGGCTTTGGCCAGAAAAGCAGTGGACTGAAAAGATAGAGCAGAGATCTTGGTTGTAGATAAGGAACAGGAGAATAGAAAAGATGCCCTCAGGTCATTACAGGAAACAGCAAGACTCAAATCTTTGCAGTCTCAGAGTTATAAAGGTTAAAGAATTTGCCCTTGGAAAAAAGCCCAGAGCTCCATGTCCCAGAATGATGGTGGTCTACAGAAGTTCTTCCAAAATGGAAGAACTGGTCTAAGAAATTTGTTTGAAAATGGCAGTAGCCTAGTGAAGTTGCTCCAAAATGGTGGTGACCTAAGAAAGTTGTTCCAAAGTGGTGGCTAAGGGAAGTTGTTTCAAAATGGCAGCCTATGGAATGTTGTTACAAAATAACAGTGTGGGGAAGGTGTTCCAAAATGACTGCTTGGGGAAGTTTTTCCAAAATGTCAGTGGCCTAAGGAAATGGTTCCAAAATGGCAGCAGCATAGGTAAGTTGTTCCAAGATAGTAGCCTAGGGAAGTTTTTCCTAAGTGGTGGCTGACTGAGGAAGTTGTCTTAAAATGGCAGCAACCCATGGAAGTTGTTTTAAAATGGTGGTCTAGGTAAATTGTTCCAAAATGGTGCCCTAAGGAAGTTGTTCCAAAATGGTAGTGGCCTAAGGAAGTTTTTCCACAATCTTGGCAGCCTAAATTAGTTATTCCACAAGAGTGGCAGGCAAGGTAAATTTTTCAAAATGGTGGCCTAATGATGTTGTTCCAAAATTGCAGCTTTGAAAACTTGTTCCTCAGGATTTAGTTCATAGCGACTGGACTCCTACAGCAAGAGGCAACAAAACTTATTTCATTTGGCAGCAGACCTTGACATCTCCACGTAGTGTTGGCTTTAGGTACATGGAGAATTCAAGAGTTGTGGGGTCAGCAAGGCTTCCACTTAGATTTCAAAAGAAGTTCTGGGAAACCAGGCAATGTGGCTCTCAGAGGCGTTGTGTGAAGTTCTGAATGTGAAGACAAAGATGCAGTGGAGACCCCAGAAATTGGGAGATCCTTGTGAGGCACTGACTTCCCAGCTCTTGTTTACTTGAAATTTTGCATGTCTTTTTCCTTTAGTTTTCACCATTTTTCTTTTTACTAGGAAGTCAGAGAATTGATCAACTTTCAATAGAATTGTGCTGTTAAAAACATGGAGATTTATGTATCATTGCAACGTGATATCTTTAACCCTTTCAGGAAGATCCCCATAAGGGATAAAGTTGAGTCAAGAGAAATTTCTGGTTTTAATTTATGAAGTACCTCTATCCTGATTCTAATAATGGTTGCACTAGTTTATATTACCACTAAAAATGTAGAAGGGTTTCTTCTTCACTATCAAACTTTGGCCCTTGTGCTTCCAAGATAGGTGTGGTACCACTTGAGGTAAATCCCTGGCCCCCTGTTACTTGATTTCTTGATGACAGCCATGACAGCCATTCTTCCTTGGTAAAATAGAATCTTAGTATTGCTTTAATTCACACTTTTCTAATGATAAAACATGTTGAATATTTTTTCTTGCATTCATCTTTTGAGATGTATGCATGCAGCATTCAGAAGAAATACATGTTTTATCTCCTAGGAATGGGAATGAGAAAAGACTTATCGAAAAGGCAATAATTCGGTTAAACCTTGAAAAATAAACAGATTACTAACAAAATTGTTTTGAGGGTGTAAGCAAGAAAGCATGAGGAGAATGAAAGTCAGAATTTTCTGAAAGGAGTACTCAGAGTGAGAAAATCTCAGACATATGAAATAGGCTAGTGTGTTTGTGGAACCAAGTTAGGACTCCTGGGGATGTATGCATTTTTATCTTGGAGCCTGAAACATTTCTAAATTAAGTTATTAGCTGTAGTTTTCTGTAGATTTTATCAGAGTTTTTTACATATATTAGAGTTTTATGGAACAAAATATGGTCTATATTATTGAATCTTCTGGAGGCACTTGAGAAAAATACACATTTGGTGTTGCTGAGGGGAGTGTTCTATAAACATTAATAAAATCAAATTGTCAGTGTTGTTTAAATCTGTTTCCTTTCCAATTTTCTGTGTGTTATATCATCAAGAGAGTTTTGAAATCTCTAACTGTAATTATGAATTTGCTCAATTCTATTAATCTTTGCATCATTTACCCCCAAGATGTGGTACTATTTATATAAACATCTGGGAATATTATGTCTTTTAATTCATTAACTTTTCATCATTACTGAGTCACCCTCTTTGTCCTTTTGCCTAAAGGATAGAGTCTAATATTAATATAGCCGCTTAAGCTTACAAAGTATGATAAAAAAAATTGGTACTTAATTTTTTAAAAAAAATTATTATTGTAGAAAATACATTGCCATTAATCCCCCTCACAATACTTCATCTCATTTAGGGTATACTCATCCCATTGTTCTTGACACTTCCTGAATCAGTTCTGGAAGACCTCTTTCATGACTAGTAGTTACACATTGTGGCTAACTCAATGTCCTGAATGGGTTCAAAACATTTACCTTTCATGGTCATTTCTATTTTCAGAATGGGATAAAAGTCTCACGGTGCCAGATCTGATGAATAAAGTGAATAGAAACACACTCTAATGGTTTTATGAGCCTGCTTTCTGTTATATGATCCTCAGTAAGAACATTCACTTTTTAACACACCTTATAGAAACTATTAAAAAATAGAACTTCTATTATTTATTTGTATCAAAATGTCGTATATTTTCATTCTTTCACTTGAAATCTGTTGTCTTTTTCTTTTAAGGAAATTTCTTATAGCTATCATATAGTCTGACTTTTCTTAACGCATCTGGCAAGTTTTTTTTTTCCATTACAGTATATGTACTCCTTACATTTAACATGATTATTACATGATTAAGTTTAAATCAGTCATTTCAGTTATTTCGGGGTTTTTTAGCTCCTATTGTCATTTTTTAAGAAATATCCTGCCTTGTTTAGGATATTTGGAGTAGTCTTTTGTTTTTTATATTTTTGTTTTACCTCTTCATAGTTTATTAGCTATAACTCTTTGTTATTTTTGTAACATATTTCAAATTTGTATTATATATTTTTAACTCTCACAGTGTACTTTCAAGTAACATTATACTACTTCATAGGCAGTGGAAGAATCTTTAGTAGTGTATAGCCATACTTCTCTTTCCAGCTATTGTGCTTAGTGACATATATGTTGCTTCTACATATCTTTATTATTTTGTTTGAATAGTAAACTATAGTTTAGTTATTTAAATAATAATACATTTTATATATCTATATGGTTAAATAATCATCATTTTAACTTTTTGATATCCATGCTTCCATCCAGTATCATTTTTTTTCTGTTCGATTTTCTTTAACATTTTTTACATTTTGGTTATCCTAGTAATTCATACTTTTTTTTTAGCTGATTGTGTCCATAAAATCTTAATTTTGCCTTAGTTTTGAGACTTTTGCTAGGTATAGAATTCTATTTTAGAAGTATTCTCTTTCAGCACTTCAAACATGTTATTTTATCATCATCTCACTGGCTTTGATTTTATGTATAAATTTGTTTTTCATTCTTATTTTTGTTTCTCCTGTTAAATTTGTTTTTTTTGGAACCTAGAATCTTTTCCGGTTTCCTTTTTGTCACTGGTTCTGAATGGTTTGATTATGATGTGCTGTGTTTTAGTTTTTTCATGTTTATTGTATTTGTGTTTCATTGAATTTCTTGGATCAGGCTTTCGGTATTAATCAGTTCTGGAGAATTTCACATATTGTATCAACAGACTTTTTTTCTGCTCATCCCCACTCCTTTCCAGAAACTCCCTTTCAAAGTATAATAGATGAGTCAAATTGTCTTATTCATGGTTTGTTAGGGGGGAGGTGGTATTTTTCTTCTTTGTGTGTTTCTTTTTGAATAGTTTTCATTGTTATGAAAACATTGTTTCATTGTTCCTATGTTAATATTTTATTGTTATGTTCCTGTGTTTCAGAGTCATTAACCTTTTAATCTGTAATCTTTATTTTGCCCTTAGTCTAACCATGTATATTGTCATTTCAGATAGTGCAGTATTTATCTCTAGAAGTTCATTTTGAATTTTTGATATCTTGTCTCTTCATAACACAATTATAACTGTTTCATTGCCTCTTTTTGATAAGGTTGTCATTTGTATCCGTTCTGCATGTACTTTATCATTATAGGATACTTATAGTTTCTTGGTTCTTTACATGCCTGTTTTCAAATTATATGGCAGATACTTACTAGATAGCCAAGTTTTACCTTGATGATATACATTTCATTATTTCTATAAATGTTCTTAAATTTTGTTTTGGGATAAAAGGTATACTACTTGAAAATAATTTTGTTCTTTCAAAGTCTCATTTTTAAATTCATTAAGTAGAAGGCTGGGACAGTATTTGCTCAAACTATTTGCCATTACTGAATTAAGTCCCTTGTGAGTGATTTTAACCAATACCCTGTGAATTATGAAGTTTCCAGTTTAGTTTATCCATGTTTTCCAGGAAAAAAAGACCTAGTCGGAAAAGACCAGTCTGGAAAACTGGAGATCAAAATGCCAGCTCCAATCAGCCCACCCTTGCCTTACTGCCTTAAAAAGTAGCCAGAGATATAACATGGTGAAACAGAAATGTGATGGCGGGCCAGAGATTTAGCTCAGTGGTTCCAGCACCTGCCTCACAAACCCAAGGTCCTGAGTTCAATCTCAGTAACCACATACAATGCTGGGCGTGGTGACTCACGCCCACCACTAATCAATTCCACATACCACAGTGCTGGGCGTGGTGGCTCACACCTGTAATCCCAGCACTCTGGAGGCAGAAACAGGAGGATTGCTGAGTTTGAGGCTTGCCTGGGCTACATAGTGAGCTCAGGGCCAGCCTGAACTACACAGCGAGACCCTGTCTCCAAAAAAAAAAAAAAAAAATGTGGTGGCTTAAAGAAAAGGGAAAAAAGCTTATATATGTATGTGGCGGGGGTTGTAGGGTGGGCAGGAGAATGGGAAAAATGAAAATTAAAATGTGTCATGCTGGTATAAATTTTCAATGTCGATTGTGATCATGATGTGTGTATATATAATCCATTAATTAATAATAATAATAAATAAATACCAATAAAATTAATAAT
The DNA here is from genome assembly GCA_004025085.1 of Thryonomys swinderianus. Classification (NCBI taxonomy): domain Eukaryota; kingdom Metazoa; phylum Chordata; class Mammalia; order Rodentia; family Thryonomyidae; genus Thryonomys; species Thryonomys swinderianus. The sequence goes on from PVIC010017773.1 coordinate 7,467, forward strand.
AAATTAATTATAATTAATTATTATAATACTTGTTTAATATTAATATTTAATTATAATAATTATTTATTAATAATATAATTTATATTGAATAAATTTCATTAAAATTAATGATGAATAATAAAAATGCCAATAAAATCCATTAATTGATAATAAATAAAAAGAGTAGCCAAAGAACAAGAGAATAGTAAACTTTTGACAGATCTCTACAGTATTTTTTTCTGGCCCCCTCTATTCTTCCCAGTTCTCAGAATTGTGAACTTCAGATGAGGGATTCTCTAGGCCTTCAGTTTTGTTTTTTTACCCTCAGAGAGTGTGCCAGCCTCTGCTTGGGTTTTCTTCAGTGTGCCTGAAATTCCTAAGGCCATAAACTGGAGCAATCCTAGGGCTTGGCACATTATTTATCCATTTTGTGATAATCACTAATTTTCCATTGCCTCATTCAGTGTTTTGCAAACCAATTTTCATATATTTCTTCTTCTTCTTCTTCTTCTTCTTCTTCTTCTTCTTCTTCTTCTTCTTCTTCTTCTTCTTCTTCTTCTTCTTCTTCTTCTTCTTCTTCTTCTTCTTCCTCTTCTTCTCCTTCTTCCTCTTCCTCTTTTCTTCTTTCTCCTCCTTTCTTCTTTCTTCTTCACCTCCTCCTTCTCGTCCTCCTTCTTCTTCTCCTCCTCCTCCTCCCCCATCCTTCCTCCTTCCTCCTCCCCCTTCTTCTTCCTCTTCCCCTTTTTCTTCTTCTCCTTCTCCTGCTCCTTCTCCCCCTTCTCCTTCCCCTCCCACTCCCCCCTCCTCTTTCTTCTTCTTCTTTCCAATTTCTATTACTATCTTAGCCAGAAGTGGAAGACCTCCCAAATTCTTTATCATGGCATTTCAACCCCTTCTCATTGGAACTCTAGTTACTTCTTTATCCTCAACTCCCTCTACTCTTTCATGTTCATTTTCCATCCTGGAATATCGCATATGCCATACTGTGGTAAATTTCTAATCCCCCCAGCCCTGAGCATTTCCCCATTCACTATTGTCTTCTAACTCCTTCTCATTCTTCCAGAGTTCAGGGATTATACCCGTATTTGTTCAAACATCCATTTGTAGACTAGGTCATGAGCCTTGATCTGTCCAGCAGAGTTTTTAGCATGTCAAATTATGTTTTATGGAAGTATAGGCATTATAAGATAGTAGAAATCTTTTTGGGAAATATGAACTTAAACAGTGTTAAACAATTTTTTTTTTTTTTACTTCAGTTCTCTTTAGAATTTAAAGTACATTGTGAATCTTTTTTTTTTTTTTTTTTTTTTTTTTGAGACAGGGTCTCGCTTTGTAGTTCAGGCTGGCTCTGAGCTCACTCTGTAGCCCAGGCAAGCCTCGAACCCAGCAATCCTCCTGCCTCTGCCTCCCGAGTGCTAGGATTACAGGCGTGAGCCACCACTCCTGGCACTGTGGTATGTGGCATTGATTGCTGGTGGGCGTGAGTCTCTTATGTCCAGCATTGTATGTGGTTACTGGGGAATCAAATTCAGGACCTTGGGCTTGCAAGGCAGGCATCGGAACCACTGAGCTAACCCTCCGGCCCTTACATTGTGAATCTTTGAAAAGGGGACTAATTAGGCATGAAAAGACCAAAGCTCAGAAAGACATTTTTTGGTAAAATAAAAACATCCTCACTGAGGGTCTATTGGGCAATGGGGAGATGAGGATGTGTCAGAAGTTCCCTGTGGGTTTCTTCTGGGACACAGAGTTCAAAGTGGCAGGTAGGAAGAAGGCAGTATTCCTAGTCCTGAGCCTGCCTCTAGCTCATTGTGTGACATTGGCCAAATTGTTTCCCCATTCTAAATCTTTTTTTTCCTGTGTCTCAAAAGTGGGAAGCAGTTATGAAATTTGACTTTTCAGCCTCCTAATCCTCTACTATCTGCCAAGATTGCACCAATCTTCCCTGAGCTCTTTCTATGGCAAATTCCTGTGGCCTCACAGAACTCATTCTGCCAATCATGCTGTCATACGTTCCCTCCTTAATGACCCAGATAAATCTTGCCTAAGCTGCAAGACTGTCTGATTCTCTTTAGTTCTTTATTTATCTATTCCCTGGTTTTGTAATTGACTCTAGGAGCCTTTCTGTAGATCTTCTGTCTTCTTCCCCACTTCTGTGTTCTCACTGCTGGTTGTAGCTTTTTCTATCTCTTTTATAGCTCAAGAATAACTACCCTATCTATCCTTAAAAATTTAGATAGTATTATTATTATTCCTCCTTTTGTGATAGTTGAGGAAACTGGGGGAAAGAGATTTATTCATTTATCCAGGGACTGACAGTAAATGATTGAACGATATCCAGAAATTCAATTCTAATACTTTTTTCCAGCTTGCTAATTAAAAGAGTAAATGAACAAATGTGTACATTTATGACATCAAAATGAATTTCTAACATTCCACTACATTCTACTTGAAACTTATTTTTTTCTCTCATAATGTTGCTTTCTTACATTGTGCAACAATTATGGTTAGCTCTAAAAAAATGAGCAAGGTCCAGATGTCCCCTGTGGGATGCTTGTCACTGAGCTCTCACAAAGATCTCTGTTCGTGCTGAGTAGTTCCCCTAGAATCTCCTTGTCCTTGTTTCTCTTGAGCAGCTGTAAACCTGGCAGCAGTGCGAAGCCAAACCCCAACAAACAGGCTGTTCTCAACCTCTTCTCCTCAGCTCTCTAGGTGGTTGCTGTTTGCATCATTTTTTACCCATAATTGGGACAATTTATCTAGATGACAACATAAGTGGAGTTGCAGTATAAAAAATTAAGCTATGTTTGGCCTTCATATGAATATTAAGGAGAAGTTAAAATTTTGTTATTACACTAAAAGTACTTTCAGTTTGAAAAGTGTCACTTTGGATGAGTGACTTGGTTCAAAAATAATATCTGTGCAAGTGATCATACTTATTTTTAAAAACGTGTACACCAAAGAGCAAAATTCACTTGTTCTTGTTTCATCCATCTCCAATATAGCTTCATTCTAATTTTAAATTGGCACCACAGCCTTCTCGTCTGGCCCCGTTCATCACTCCAGACTTATATCCTACCCTCCAGCCCTTCGGAATTGTTTATTGGATCCCAAATATACCTTTGTACTTTTTTCACTGTGTCATCCCTTCTACCTGGAAGGTTCTTCATCTCTTATCTACCTAGAGAACCTTTTGTCATCCTTTGAACCTGGATCAGTTATCAGTGCTTCTGTGGAAACTCCCTTGACTCCCACCCTCATACTGAGATAAAGCTGGTCATTCTTCTCTGTGCCCACACTTATATTATTGCGTCTATCACTCTGTATTATATTGGTTCAATGTATTTTTATCTTCTTGTATTGCTAGGACTAAATACAGATCTCAACACATGTCTGTAATTCAAGGAATCTTTGTAACTAAATTCTGAGCCAAATTAGTGAAGTTCTATGCATTTCAGTTTAAAAAAGACAGTGGAATATAGTCACAGAAGTTTTTTTATTTACCGGTGAGGAAACCAAGGCACAGAAAAATTATTCATTTTCCCAAGGTTGCATTGTACATTTTGATGACATTTGTCTACTGTTGAGTAAGTCCTTTTGTCAAATTGGGAGGTGTAACATTCCTTATTGCAAGCATTTTTAATATTTTTCCAAATTCTATTCTAACATAGAGGCTAAGAACACGAACTCTGACAATAGATGTTCTGAGTTAGAACTCTAATTCTGCCATTTACGTTTGAGAAATTTATATATAGTACAAACATTTTTTTGTTTCTGTTTTCACCTCTAGAAAATAAGAATGTTGACAGAACCTATCCCACAGAGTTCTGTGAGAAATAAATGAGTTATACACATTAAAAACCTTAAGCCGGGCATGGTGGCTCATGCCTATAATCCCAGCACTCTGGGAGGCAGAGGCAGGAGGATTGCTGAGCTCGAGGCTTGCCTGGACTACATAGTGAGCTCAGAGCCAGCCTGAACTACAAAGCGAGACCCTGTCTCAAAAAGGAAAAGGAAAAAAAACCCTGAAAACATTTATGGAGTACATAGAATGTACTTGGCAAATGCTCCTTATCATGTTCAAAAATAAGAATGAGAAAGGAACAAGGTTAATTTAGGTTTCAGTACAAGAAAGGAAACATCAGAAGAAAACCAATACTCTGGTCTCATAATATATTACACAGGTGTTCTGATTAGATTTTTGTGTTGCCATGTTTATGAATAAAGGAATTCAAACAAATTCTAAGAAGATTGAATGAGCTTAACCATATTGCTCCTTGAACACTGATACCATTGGTAATAGAAGTAGGACCAACATGCAGACATTTCTAGGCTCAGATTCCCTCTCCTCTGTGAGGTAACCTTTTTAACGTCCTGAGTTGCTTCACTTTGAAGCAGTCTACCTTGGAAGCTAATGAGCTCCCAGCATTTGATGCACTCAGACCTCTGCCAGCCACTTAGGGGCTCACATAGTGTAACTGGCTCAAACATAGGGTGGTTGAAGAGATAGGCCTCAAGGTTACTTTCAGATCTTTCTACACTTTTAGAATGTGTTTTATTTTACAGAAATAGAGCTTGGAATGTCTGTTTCCTTAAAATTATGACTCTATAGTTCCACTGAATTGATTATTGGTCCCACAGATTATGTTTGCCAAAGTCTGGCAGTCCATTTTATGACAATAACTTTGGAACCTGTTGAATTTTTTCCCATATTAAGTGTCAAGCTAATTTAAAAAGAGATTTCTGAGGGACCTTACTGAATCCTCTCAGAACTTCTCTCTGTGTCTATATTTTTAGCTCTTATAACCATTTAACCTGAACATAATTAAAAGAAAACAATAGGTAAAACTAAAAATCACCATCTCAGCATTTTGCAAGGAATGGATTGGTCTGGAAAGAAACAACTGCCCACTGCTGCACTTATATTTAGTCTGACAGAGAGAGCTAAGTTTGGCTTAGTTAAAGAGATGAAAGAAATAACAGGCACAATATTTTGCCACTTTCAAAACTAATAATGTATAACTATATATGATAGAGTCACTGTGTATAAACTAATTAGAACTTTTACACAAAACTATCCAGTGCCACACAAACAACAGACTCACTGAAAGAGAAATTTGGAAGTCAATCCCTTTCACAGTGGCACCCAGAAAAATGAAATATCTAGGAATCAACCTAACAAAGGAAGTGAAAGACCTCTACTCTGAAAACTATAGGACTCTGAAAAACGAGATAGAAAAGGAAATCAGAAAGTGGAAAGATATCTCTTGTTCCTGGGTAGGGAAAACAACATCATCAAAATGGCTGTACTCCCACAATTACTTTACAGATTCAATGCAATTCCAATTGAAATTCTGACGGTATACTTTACAGAGCTAGAGAAAATAATACAAAAATTCATCTGGAAACACAAGAAACCTAGAATAGCAAAAGCAATTCTAAGCAACCATGACATCATAGGGGGTATTACAATCCCAATGTAAAACTCTACTGTAAAGCCACTGTGTTAAAAACTGCATGGTACTGGCAATGTAACAGACCCGAAGACCAGTGGAATAGAAGACCCAGAAACAACCCCGGATACACTAAGCCACCTTATCTTTGACAAAGGGGCCAAACATCCCCAATGGAGGAAAGACAGCCTCTTTAACAAATGTTGCTGGAAAAACTGGGCTTTAACCTGCCAAAAGCTAAAACTAGACCTATCTCTTTCACCATGCACAAAACTAAACTCACAATGGATATGAGACTTAAACATTAAAACAGAAACAATCAGCCTGCTGGAAAACAGGCTAGGTAAAACTCTTGGAGACATTGGCTTAGGCAGAGACTTTATGAACAAAACCTCTATAGCACAAGAACTAGCAGAAAGAATCAACAAATGGGATCTCATCCTACTGAAAAGCTTCTGCATAGCAAAAGAAGTCACTGGCACTGCTAAAAGGCAACTAACAATATGAGAAAAAATCTTTACTAGCTGTTCATCAGACAAAGGGCTATTATCTACAATATATAAAGAACTCAAGCAGATCAACCTCCCCAAGTTTAAAGACCCAATTCAAAAATGGGCATCTGAAATGAACAGACACTTCTCAGAGGCAGAAGTCAAAGCAGCCAAGAAGCATACAAAGAAATGTTCAACATCACTGTTCATTTGAGAGATGCAAATGAAAACAATACTGAGATTTCATCTCACTCCACAAAGAATGGCCGCCATCACAAAATCAACCAACAATAAATGCTGGTGTGGCTGTGGGGAGAAAGGAACCCTTCTCCACTGTTGGTGGGATTACAGACTTGTGCAACCATTGTGAAGATACGTGTGGAGATTTCTCAGAAAACTAGGTCTAGGGGTTCCATTTGATCCTGCTATCCCCCTGCTAGGAATATACCCAAAAGAATTTTTAAACTCACATTGGAAAGACAGATGTACACCCTTGTTCCTAGCAGCTCAGTTCGTGATAGCTCAATCTTGGAAACAACCCAAATGCCCATCAACTGGAGAGTGGATAAAGAACATGTGTTTTTTTTATAAAATGGAATGTTATTCTGCCATAAAGAATGACAAGATCGATTCATTTATGTGCAAATGGAGACACCTGGAGGATATACTACACTTGATCTTAGCCAAAAGGCCAAGAAGCGATGGAGGATATACTAAGTGAAATAAATAGATCACAGATAGGCAAATACCGGATCTTCTCTTTGATATGAACACCTGTCGATGCAAATGAGCTCTAGAAAGTATGACAGTTTTTATATAATGGGAAATTTACATAGGAAAGTTGGTATGGGAATGTAATGAAGGTAAGGAATAAATATGATTCAGAAAGAAAACAAAAACTATCCAGTGCCTCAAACATTTGCAATTTTTATTCAAATCTTTATAACCAATTAGGTAATAGTTATAATAGTCCTTCTCCTGGAAGAGTCAATCCATAGAAAAAGCACATGCTGTAGAGCCCTTGAATGACTCCATCCTTCTTTCCTTCTATGGACTCGTGGAATATCAACCCTTCAAGCAAGTAACTGGATGGATGGTGAATAAGGAAACTGACTAATATCCAAAGACTATTTTATCAGACATTATTTAGAACCTCCTTTAGAGAAGATCCTCCTCGGTTAGCATTCAAGTAAAATCTAAAATATTCACACTTTTCCATTCCCAATCATTCCATTCTCATAACTGGTCCCCAGGCCTCCTCAGTAACAGTCTTCCAATCCTGTTCATTCTAAATCCTTGATCTTCTATCCCAATTATTAGGCTATAGAATAGTGGAAGCATATACTGCTTGCCTTTTCTCTGTTCAAAGTGGGTACACACATGTAACTTGAGGTTCTGACCAACAGAAAGCTTTCTTTCAGTATTATCTCTTGGGAATATCTCTGATTTGAGAACGGTAAGACTGTAGCCATCCACTTCTGATTAATATCAGCATATGATTCAGAACTGTTTATAAACCGGACCCAAGTTTTTAAGTCTTTAGTTAGTTCTGTATAATTTACTGTACCATAGTGTGAAGACCATAGTGTGAAGTAAAGGGGATGAAATCAGTGCATCAAGAAGAGTTGATATAGGAAACCAGCTATTTGTTCATGCAACTAACTTAGTGTTATATATATCCCCTACACAATTTTGATTTGTTGGTGAAAAATAGGCTCTATTTAAATTTGGTGGATCAAGTGATGCTCGGTTCCTAAAAGACAGCTCAGATCACATGACCACTTAATACTTTAGGTTCAAGTTTTCAGTCTTCATTGGGGTTACGTAGCTATGGGCTGCCTCTCAAAACAGATGGTTACTTCTTAATTCCAGGATCTTCTCTGTGGCTCTCTTACTGGCCCTTGACACAGATAATACAGCATCACTATTCATTTGCGATCTCTTGGGTCATAAGATAAAAATACCTGAATAACTTTCACTGAAGTTTGGATATACTGCAGAGCCTTCTCCTGCTGTGGATTCTAGTTAAAACTGGCTGCATTACAGATTACTCAGTAAGTGGCTAGTACAACACCATCAACTATATGTTACTTCCAAAATCAGAGAGGCCAACCTATCATTGCACTTATCTACTAGTACAAAATGTAACAACTTCTTTTTCACTTTGAAGGGGATCCTCAAAAATAGATCCAAACATATCTTGAAATATCAGCAGTAACATAAAATAACATGTCCATGACATAGGCTGCTGGATTTTTTTGAAGTTCATCTCTCACCTCTGTTATGTCTTCTATAGAAAACATCTCTCCCCTTTCTTATATCTTCTATAGAATCTATGTATTTGCAAATTACTCATAATAATGTAGTTATGTAGTAACTTTGGAAGGATATGTGCAATGTCAAAATGATCAAGATCTCTGCAGGCTAGATTATTATGAAAAGCAGGAAAATTAAAATGGTTCTGTAAAAAAAAATGAACTTGTAAGCTATTGTCTCTATCAAGGAAAAGCCAACTGCTTCTAGGTCATTGAAAACTGATAAAAGTGTTTACCTGATCCTTAGCTTATACAGGGTACCATGAATTGTATTGCTACTGGCCAGTAAATGTATCACATCTGTAATGACAACTTGCAGTAACTGCTGCAATTTACAGAAGTTTACAGTATTTCTAGACATCCTCCAAAGTTTACCTACTTACTTCACTGGCCAACTAAGTTAGAAGACATGATAAGAATGTTGATAGATGGTATTAGTTTTTGGTCCATAAATCTTGCCACTACTAAGTTTTTTAAAAGATGGAATTTTTGAGGAACTATCCAGGCTTGACTGTTGATGAAATATAGGAATGGGACTTTGTATCACTCTGTTCCTATGTCCTCCTCAAATCTCTAACCAAAGGCTAAATTGCACCTTCTTGCCAGGCACAGTTCTGGTGTGGCAGTCATCAGAATATTCTTCATGCAAGAATTCCTTATCACGGTCACAAGGGCTGTGATAAGGTCGAGGTCCATTGTTAGGTTTTTACTGAGGCCATACTTCCCATGGGCTGCGCTCAGGAAAGGCAGAGCTTAGCTGGAGCATTAAAATTGTCTTGTTCCTGCTTAACTGGGGGATTCTCTCACAGGCAAGTTTGACCCAAGGATTCCCTGCTGACTTTGTCAGTATTTCCTTAGAACTACACTGCACCTTCCTTCTTTTAGTCAAGTACTTATATCACTCCTGACAGCAATCCCTGCCTCCCACAGGTCTGTCCCTATTTTCCCTCTCATACTTGATTTATTGTGCATATATATTTTTGATGTCTTATTATCAGAGCACCTACATCCATATACATAGTCTATTAGGTATGAGATGAAATCTCCTCTAACTTTAACTCCTGCTAGTATCTTCTCTAGAGCACATTAAATAAGCAAAGCATCATACAAGATCCCATACTAACTATCTCAAAGGGACACTGCTATTAGATTTTTGTTTGTGTGTGTGTGTCCTTCTCTACATTACTTTACATGTGAGAATGACAGTTTACAGTTCCTAGAACATAATGTACCTATTGATTACCTTTGATTTCTTCCTTTGATGTTTACTGAGAGATTAAGTTGTTGACATGTGCAGTATCAACAGCTGTCTCTGGGAGAGAGGGTATTGGCTGGGTACCAAGGAAAGAAGTATTCTAGGTGCCTCAAGTGGTAATAGTGCTCCTGAAGTAGAGGCATGTTTCAGCCCTTGAGTCCTGGAGAATGGTGGTCTGGAAACTGTGTGGGTTTTTCTTACCTTGTTTTTGGTGCCAATGCCTGTTCTATATCTCTAGGCAAAACATAAGTAGACAACTAACTTCTTTATTAAATCCAGCTCTTGCAGTGGTAGTTTTCAGAAGTAATTTGCAGATTTTGGAAATAGATTTTCATTTTAATTGTAGATATCACAAGTTATTGTTATTCCTCTATTCCTTCTGTATATTAGCAAGTTGAACAAGACTGTAATAGGGCAATTCACCCTAAAATCTGATATTTCTATAGTTAATTTGCCAGGAAATAGATTGAAATATGTTATAAAAATAACTTCATCTGTGTTTAGTTCTCTGTGCCATATTTCAAATAGAATGCTTGGCATTTTGAAATTATAGCCATGAGTAGTTATAAGAATATAGCACAAGAACTTAATGGGGTTTTTGTCTCATCTATATCAATTACAAAAGACAAACATTCTTGAGGACTCCTCAAGCACCGCCCTGTAACTTTTATTCTATTATACGTACCCCCCAGCGCACACATGCATGCGCGCGTGCACACACACACACACACACACACACACACACACAATATGGATTACAGTTAGCATTAGGTATCTGGACCACATACACGAACTTGGTAATACTCACATCAAAAAATATATTTTATGTGTGTATGTTTGTACTTATTTATTTATTTTTACAGTATCAGGGATCAAATTACTGCCCTTGTGCTTGCAAAGTAGGCATAGTACCACTTGAGCTAGATCTTTGGCCCCTTAAATGTTATATTTTATTATCACACAAAATAAGAGTCTTCTAGTTGTTTCTTTTGCAGCTTCTTACTGCATAACAGACAGTAGTTGCCTTCCCCCTGCAAAGAAACAACCTCTTTTCAATGTAGAATTTTTTCTTTTGATTTACAATACTTTGGTTTTTAAAATATTCTTCCATGAAAGAAGCGATTATTTTTAACCTTTGTCTCTAATCTTCGACATAGATGAAATCACTTGAATGTGACTTCAGACTGAAACTTGACCCACAGATTAACTTCAGGCCAGCTGCTCCTGTTAGGACATAGGTACTAAGTACAGGTTCCAGTTATGCTGGAATCAGATTCCAGTTATGCTATAGGAAAATTCTGTAACCCCAGGCAAATCATTTAACCTTTTTCTTCACTTACAAGAAGCCATAGTGATTCACTTCTAGAAAAGTTTCTATGAGAATATGAGAGAGCATCTATAAAGAGTACGAGGCAGCATCTAGAACAGAGCAGGCATACTAAAACAAATAAAAATGGGACACGCTGCAGCCCTGTTCTGTCCATGTACTGAGGCCTAAATTACAATCATATCTGGTTCTTCCTTATCTGACTCACTTATTACACTATTTCACTATGTTCCCTGCACTGCCTATGTGAGGCAGTGCATGATATGAATGGATTAAATCCATACTCTCACTTAAACCATTTCCCTTCAACTTTCCCGCTTGCCCTTCACTCAGTCCAGCTTTCAATAATTCAACTAAGTTTATAGACTTGTGATAAAAAATCACCTCAGTGGAAAATGGAAGGCTAAAATAGAAAGATGCTTGGGGTGCACCAAATCCAAACTCTCTATGTTAAAATTAGGATACTAGTATACAAGAATGGGAGTGATGGATCCATGGTCATGAAAGAAGAAAGCATGAATACAACCCTTGATCATCATTCTCTCAGTGTCCAAGTCTTCTCCAGCATTAGAGGTCTGTACAGGTGAAGAAGCAGCAGGCAGAGAAGGATGCTGTCCTATCCTGTAGGTTCCCATAGTAGGGACACACTGAGCAGTATTCCATGAAGTGTATATATAGAGCAATATACAGTGCTCTCAAATCTAATGATCTAGGGCAGCCATCTAACCTTTTTGAGCTTCAGTTTCTTCCTCTAAAAATTAGTATAATACAGTCTGCTTCGCAAGGTTGAATATACATCTGTTAACACTGGGCTTGAGACATAGTGTTTGTTAAGGCAGCTATAATCAGATTCTTTATACACCTTTAACTCTAGTGATTACTGTGTTCCACCTCTGTTCTTCAAATGAGGACAGAGAGGCCCAAGGCCTTTCTGCTGAAAATGGCCCATAAAGCCTCTCAACACCCAGCACTGTGCTTGTTCCACAGCTCCACATCTATACAGAAGAAGGGCCTTGCTAGACTACCCCTGATAGCATGCAATTGCAAAGTGCTTTCTTTCTGAGGACTGTCAAAATACTCCCCCAATGAGAAACTAAATAAATAGTTTTCTGAAACCTTTCAGATTTTTTAATAAGTCAAAATACACTTTTCTGACAGCATAATTGCTTTTCATAGTGGGGCCTTAAATCTGCACTATAAAAGAATAATGCAACAGTAGATCATTCGTGAAAACTTAATGAAAACGGAGTTAGGGAACCTCAGAGTCACTAGACCTTGAAATTCACTTTCAGAAACTAATTTGCAGTAAATGCATGAGAAACATATTTAGACATGATAAACTTCCAGGCTGGTTCCAGGCAGGTGTGGAAGTTTATCTTGATTAACTCCTTTGTTTTAATTAATGCCAAAGAGCAAAGTATGAGGATCTGGCCTTCTGTCAGCAGGAGCCATTTTGAAGGAAATTATCAGGCATTTCTGTTCCGGATCAACTCAGAAGGACTGCTGTGTTGTGTGAAGGGCCCTGTGAGGCCTTACAAAACACCATGGTTGCTTTTCTCTCTGGATCTGACTTCATTCATGACTAAAAATAACTCCACTACTTACTTAGGGGCAGGCAGTTTATACCATGGTTAAGCACACTGGTAGGGAGTCAGACATCTGGCTCAAGTCACTTTCAAGCTGTATGATTTCAGGCAAGTAATTTAACTTCCTGTGCCTTAGTCCCTGTATCTAGAGCAAAGATAGTAAATGTTCTTAAACAGTTGTTTTAATCATTGAACTAAGACAATTAGTATGTTTAAAATCTATCTGCACTGTTGTTATTTTACCAATCATCAAATGCCAGAAATAGGGCCGGAGCTTTGGCTCTGTGGTTCCGGCGCCTGCCTTGCAAGCACAAGGACCTGAGTTCGATCCCCAGTAACCACATGTAATGCTGGGCGTGGAGACACGCCCACCAACAATCAACACCACATACCACAATGCTGGACGTGGTGGCTCAGGCCTGTAATCCCAGCACTCGGGAGGTAGAGACAGGAGGATTGCTGAGTTTGCAGCAGCTTGCCTGGGCATCATAGTGAGCTCAGGGCCAGCCTGAACTACAAAGCGAGACCCTGTCTCCAAAAAGCAAAAAAAAAAAAAAAAAAAAAAAAAGCCAGAAATAGCTCGAAGGACCTCATAAACATCCTTCTCTTGAGCCATCATGACATGAGGTTGTATCATTATTCCCATTTTAAAGAAGAGAAAAACCAAGACTTACAAATTATAAACTTTGGGCCGGAGATTTAGCTCAGTGGTTCTAGTGCCTGCCTAGCAAATGCAAGGTCCTGAATTTGATCCCGGTAACCACATACAACACTACCAGGCGTGGTGACTCCCACCCACCAGCAATCAGTACCACATACCATTGACTAATAAATAAGAGAAAACTGACCTGTGATTTTGGTCTCTTTTGTTTTTATTTTTTCCTTTGGCTTGGAAGAAAACATCTTTCCATCAGCAGAAATCCATATGAGGTGGCCCAAAACGAGTTTGTGTTGATTGGAGCCAGAAATCTAAAGGTTCTTCCTCCTGAGGCTGAGATCTGGATCATCCAGGAGAATGAGCCAAAAAAGCAAGAATGTAGCCATTTGTTCTGGACATAAGATGTTCCCGAAGAGTTAGGCTATTAACTCACTTGACAAAAAGAAAACCTCCTAAAGGTAGACAAAAGTAGGAATGATAGTGGTCCCAGCGCCTGCCTTGCAAGCGCAAGGTCCTGAGTTCAATCCCCGGAAACCACATACAATGCTGGGCGTGGAGACTCACACCCACCAGCCATCAATGCCACATACCACAGTGCCGGGGTGTGGTGGCTCACGCCTGTAATCCCAGCACTCGGGGAGGCAGAGGCAGGAGGATTGCTGAGTTTGAGGCTTGCCTGGGCTACATAGTGAGCTCAGGGCCAGCCTGAACTACAAAGTGAGATCCTGTCTGAAAAAAAAAAAAGTAGGAATGATACCCAGGAAATAGCTTATCCTAGATCTAGAAGTTAGTTATTACACCTATCTCTGGAAGGCTGATCCACAACATGTCCCTGGTGTGGTTTCTTTCTTCTCTGCATTTTAGCTTCTGAAACTCTAAAAGGAAAGCTTTGAACAAGAAAAGTTATTTCAAAGATTTGAAAGAAGAGAAATAAATACTTTCCCCAACAAAATCTCATGTTAATATGAAACTAGTCAAAGAAGAATTTTCCAGACTGAAGTAGGAAGTAACAGAGTGAGATCTTTTTTGTGTAGGAGGCACCAGAGGGCATTGTTTTGGCCTGGCCTCCTCTCTCCCCACCCCACTTCATGCCATGACCTCTCTCCACATCACGTCTCCCCCTCCAGCCCCCTTCCTCCACCAGAGTTTGGTTATTATGGTTGTTTTCAACTAAGGAAGACTTAGGTGTGATGTAGGGCTGCTTGCTGTAGATGCTGAAGGTTGTCACTTGTACAGCTATCCCTCTTTGGGCATTGTGAAGCTGAGGGTAAAGGTTTGCATATTTCATTTATATGGTTGAGGTACCTCCTTTTCTCAACAGAGAAGGATATTGTGATCTAAAACTTCAAGAAAAAAGGAAGGAAGAAAGGAAGGGAAACTAATACTAATATTTGAACACTTTATTCATCTCCAGTTATTTTTACAGATATCCATTCATTTAATCTCTATAAATCTCAGTGAACCAAGTAAAACTATTTATGTTTTTACTATCATGATGAATAAATTGAAGATTTCTCAGTTATTTTTGTAAATAAATTTAAGAGGAATAAAGGAGACAATTAAATTCCAGGAAGAATTGTGGAATAGCCTTTGAAGAAAGAGCTGCAGAGATTAAATTTCAGACAAATAGATAGGTCTGAGGAAATACATAGGCAGAGCAAGGCCATGAGCAAAGGATCGTAGAGCTAATCATGTAAGGGGAACTCAGGAAGAAAGAACAACCTGTGTGTATTACAGTATTAGCCAGTAGGAAAAAAATTGCCTCATATAGAGCAAGTATATACAAATTTCCCAATTTGGTAAAACAGAGAATTTGGAAAGAATTAGAAAAATCTCTGGAAGGAAAGAGGGGAAAAAGGGGCCACATGTCTGGGCTGGTGTTTATTTAATTTTATGCTATAAGATTCTATATTTTCTGGAAAACCAAGACACATGTTTGAATTTAGCTTTTTAAATTGCAAAGTTAAGTACATGTTATTTTGGATTCTGAGTCCAAACATTTGCTTGATATTTTCCACACATCTTCTCTCCAATTGGAGGACATCAAAGTCTCAGTTTCTCTTGACGCTAGACAGCCTCATTGCCAAATGCCGTCCGGTTTTCTTAAAATGCCACCATGAGGACCGAGTTGCAGGCATATGAAGAACAATAGCAGTGACTTGAGCTGGAAGAAGGTGGTAGAAAAGCTGAAATGCCAAGGGAGAGGTGCCATACCTGGATCCCCAGGTCCATCTCTGCTGCAGACCTATTGGAATAAGCCCTTCTCCCTCTAGGCCTGTTTCTGCATCTATAGAATGCACAAACAGTTTAGACATCTGAAGGGTTATCTAATACATGTGATGAACTGTTCGATAATGGTATTCAAATATGTACTAATTTCAAACATTTTTCGCTCTACCTAAGCCCCAATTACCTCAGCTCTGTTCAGATACTTCTCTCCTGATGAATCCTTCGCTTTTGTCTTGTTGCAGTGTTTGCTCTGTACAGCAGCTTTTTCCTTCAAAAATAGGGGGTGTTTTCACTTCCCCGTCAGCAAGCTTTCAGGGACATAAAACGTATCTAGCACAAAATCCCAACTTACTTCAGGAGCCTCACGTGACCTGGTGCCATAACTTGCTCTTTTAATTCAATGCCTACCACTCTCCTCCTTTGCTCTGCACCAGCACTTTGCCTTTCCTACTATTTCTTTGACCCCTGAGAGCATTTTTTCCTTTAAGTCATTCCTGTTCCCTCTGACAGAAAGATTTTTGATCCCAGAGTTTTATGTTTTATTCTCTTCATGTGAGTCTGTCAAAGGACTAAAACAAAGGCCACCAAAACAAACTAGACACTCAAAACAAGAAAAAATGATAAAGTCGAGTCTGTTATCCTACATGGCATCCAGACGTGGCAAAGAGAAGTGTTTCCCTAAAACTAAATTAATAGCTCTCAGTTGCTATATTTTTTCCGTATCTATGAGCCAGAGCACATAGACTAACACATTAACTACAATAAGTTAATCAGTGCTTTAGGCTTTCCTTTCAGCTAAAGTCAGCTGACTTCTGTTCTGTCTGTGTCATACCAGCTCACCATTACACGTTCTCTTCCTTTTTCTGCCCCAAACCTGCCGTTGTACCCACTGTAGTCACTTACCTATTACAGTTCAAAGAACACCTCCTCAAGGAAGCAGTATCTCAGCACCCTTCTGCTGGTCCTGAATCCTTTTGCCTCATGTACATTCAGTAGAGCATTTATGTAAACTTGCTGCGTTGCTGTGATTATTCAACTATTTATCTATTAGTAGTTTCTTGTCTTGAAAATAAGGCCTCATGAACTAACAGTAACAGTTTTCCAGTATATTAATACTTGCATATTGTCATCCAGCACATAATTGTTGATTTGAGTTTTGGAGAAAGTAGACGCATAAATGTGTGGCCGGCCCATGAGGTGACGGGGTGACGCAGCACATTTCTGGTGAGGATGATGTCAGGGATCGGTATTCACAGGTAGCTTCCCCTCCTGTGGAGTCAGTAACCAGTATGAAAGACTGGGAAATGCAAGGGGATACAGTGGATTTTAAAATACTACTCAGTGAGTTTTCTGCTATTGCATTTTCTTCAGGAGACAGTTCTGCCAAATGAAGAGGTCATTATGCGTGCACGTGTGTGTGTGTGTGTGTGTTTTCATTTTAGTGCAAAAGCCACTTTAGAAAACAACCTTTTTAAACCAAACATAAAAACATTACCCCCTTCACACCCCTGGCCTGGTTGCCGGACTTGTGAAAGTAAGCCCTGGAGGTCTGACAAGAAGACCCCCCCCCCACTTACCCGCTACGTGGCCTTAATTGGACCCTGTTATGACAAACAAGGCGCACAGGTTATATAGTGCAGGTAAAATTCTTCTGCATGGTGTAGAGCAGGGTAATAAAATTCATGCTGTTGTGTAAGATGCCTTTAAACATTCAGCATCGAGAGATGAGTGATGATTACAGCCTCCTTCTATTCCTAGCTGACTCCTGGTAGGAAAAAAAAAAATCTCTTTCAGCCTTTGCCCACTGCCACTTATTACTGCCATTATAAATTGAAAACATTTTTTCTGCTATAAAATTCCTCATGATGAATCGTACCATTGGCATTAGTGGCTTTTTTCCATCGTTTTCTTCTTGATGAGCTAGCAAAATAAAGAGAATAAAACGGATATATCCTTTTCTTTTGGAGAAATCCAATCTCTGCAAATGACCCCCTTAAGACTCTCAATGACTGTTTATATGGATTCTGATCTTAAAGAAATCACCCAACATGAGGACCCGGGTGTGTATATTATCATGCAGTTAGTTTATTATTGAGCAATAGTCTGAAAGTGATTTTGAGGATGACTTCATTAGCAGAAATACAGAAAGCACCACTTAAATGATTTGAACAAGGAAATGGAAAGAGAATTTAGTATTTGTATCTAAAACAGTGCTAACCTGAATTCCTTTTACAATGAATCATGCCTTATTCCCTGAACAGATATACTATCGACTGCCCATGTATTTTCTTTTTAATTAATGCCACATTTACAATAGGAGAGAACTTAGGCTGATGCCCATTCTAAATACTAAGTCATAGGAACTATACAAGATGTGTTTCTTGCATCAAATATTTGTAAAAATTCTGTAATTAAAATGTCTTCACTTTACAGATGAGGAAAATTAGGATCAGAGCATTTGAGTAACTTGGTCTGAAATAACAAAGCTAGTTTAAAAAGAAAGAATTACAATTAAAATCTATTTTTTCTCTCTCTCTCTCAAAAAAAAAAAAAACTAAACTCTTTCTGCTTTATCACACTGCCTCCTAAGTACAGCATACTGTCAAGGACTGAGATACCAACTAATAGGATTGTTTTAATATTAAATGACTATTCTTTTTGACAAGCCTGACATGACACTCTGAGTTGTTTATTCATAAGCTCCCAGATTGGTTATAAAAAGGCAGATGTAAAGTTTACAGGGAAAGAAGCTAAAGACCCTGCCAATTTTGTCTTTGTCATCGAACTACATCGCCTTGATCAAGCAGTGAGGAAAGCTGTATGGGGCTGTCTGTTCATGTGTCCATCTCTCCTCTAAATAATGAACTCTTTTAGTTTCAGGATCTGGTCTGAACAATTAGATATTCACTGAGTATAAAATAGATAAATGGGTGGGTGGATGAAGGGATGGGTGGTTGGAAGAAAGATGGATAAGTTCAAAGTTGAGAGACTGAAACATTAAGAAGAGAAGAATTAAAGAGGTGAGGAAATTAAGAAGAACCACTCAAGAAAATTGAGATAAAGCAGTCAGAAGAGGAGAAGGAAACGTGGAGAGTGGAATGCCCATGAAGTCAAAGGTGGAGGAAATGTGAAAGAGAGAAAGTTGAAAAGTATCAAATGCCAAAATAACATTAAATAAATAAAGTGTGACTAGGAAGGTTAAGGAGCGGGGGAAGCAGAAGCATAATTTTATGATGGCATATTCCTGAAGTAAAGAGAAAGATGGCATGTTTGTTTAGAGAAACTACTTAAAAGGAGAGATTTTTGTGGAGTTATGAGATGTTTGTTTACAAACTTCATAGGAAAAGCAAAGGATGAAAACATTAAAATATGAACTTTGACACAGCGATGAAGGCTCTCATTAGTACCCTGATATTTTGTACATTTATAGACCTCAAGCTACTAGTAATGAGACCCTTGAGAATTGCCCACCTAAGTTGTGGTGTTAGCACTTAGCCAGAGGTTTGTGTTTCTTACAGCCTTCGAAAGACACAATGCTTTTAGGCACCTCCTGAGGGAATACAAGTGTGATGTCTGTCTCTGAACTTCAGCAAGAAAAATAATTCTCTCACTACAAAAACAAACACATGAGCCAATACTTGCTGGTAATAAACCTGTCTTTCTTGTGATCAAGAACTGACAAAATTATCTTTGGATGTGGAACCAAATGTTTGTCTTCTGATCTGTCAACATAAAATAAGAGACAACTAAGGGTCTCTGTCTGTCTGTCTGTCTCTCTCTCTCTTTCTCTCTCTCCCTCCTCCCCTTCCTGTGTTTGCATGTGTCTGTCTGTTTGTAATATAATTTTCTGGGCAGTCATTTTAATCATTCACTATTCTAAAAGCACTACTGTAGTAATAGTTGTACAGCTTAGTTAAATAACCTCAAATTATCAGGTATTGTGAGGTACTTTAATGAAGACCAATAGCAGAATATTGCTAGGAATGTGTAGATAGAAATCTGACAAAGACCAACTTACCTTTATTGTGAAATTTGTCATTACAAAATTTCTCTCCTTCTGAGTTTCACATCAGATAAAATGCTTGATTTAGGACCTAGCAAAAAACATATACTTCATTTATAAAATTTTAAATGTGTCTGGGTATGTGTATTTTTTTTACTTTGGAGAAACAGTTTGATATAGAAGAGAGAGCTATAATAATGAAAAGGATTTGAAGTAGAAAAATTCTACTGCTTATAACTTTTATGATCTTGGATAAGTCTCTGAACTTATCCTTTATATCTGTTGGTAGAAAAATGTGAAGATGAACAAACTTTGCACAGAGTGGCTGATGTTTGGTACATCGTAGACATTCAATAAAGTCTCCTTTATATCAATGGCATTATTTCTTTATGCAGCATCTCAGTTAGCATTCATAGTAATTCTGTGGGATTCAAGAGTAGAAAGTATTATTTCTACTTTGAACCTTACAGGAGCAGGGAAAATATGGTGCATAGATTTAGACACTCCAAGGAGAAGACATTACTCAGAGATTAGGTACATGAGTAAGCCTCCCATGTTTAAGAAAACTACCTGTGTCTAAGATGGCAGGACTGATGCAGATATGGCAGCAAGTGGAACTAGAGTCAGCCCTAAGTTAGTGGTTGCAAGTATAAAGTATTTCTTGTGGGTGGGGCATGTCATATAGCTCAGTGGTTCTAGCACCTGCCATATATATGCAAGGTCTCGAGTTCATTCCCTAGTAACACCCAATAATAATAATGATGATGATGATGATGATGATGATGATGATGATGATGATGATGATGATAAAACCAAAAAACAAAGAACTATCACCCTCCTGTTTATACTCTTCCCCACACATACTCTGTTCCATCACAGGATCTGTGTCTAGCCTACTGTTTCAACTGCTCCCATCCCTCCGGTTTGATTGTCAGCTGCTGGGTGCTTTTGTGATTGACATCTGGAATCCAGTGGAATCCAGTATATTTTTAGCATTCAAACAATATTTTGTTGACTATTACCTTACACAGAGCCTGGAACATAGTAAATAGTGAATGTTCAGTGAAAGAATGAGTAAGTAAATCTAATAAAATGATACATACAAAAGGGTTTGTAAACTATAAGATACAGGCCAAGGGTTTAGGTCAAGTGGTACCATGCCTGCCTTGGAAGCACAGGGCCCAAATTCAATCCCTGTTACCACAAAAAAAAGGAAACTGTAAGATCCTATTTGTAAGACTATGGTTATTAACAATGATAATTACTAAATCAGCCAATGAGCTAGACCTTGATCTGTTATTCAGTTGTCTATAGTAGTTCAGTATTCAGGGCACAAAATGGCCACGTGGTGAACCCGAGACACAGGCTGAGTCAGAAGGGACACTGTGAGGTCATTTATTTCCCCTTCTCTGAAAAGCTCTGATAAAGATCCCATCTTTCATGCCACCAGAAACCCCTGTGGGAGTTCTTAGGAGTATCATACAGAATACTGGGCCCGTCTGGGAGCCATTATCCTGTGTGCGATGACAGGTTTAAAAAAACAACATGATTTGTACACATTCCCAGCTGTCATTGAAGCTGCTGCCTTAATGGATTAATTAACTGTCTGTGTTTTGGTGTTTTTATTGTCAGCTGGGCTGCTCACCTGGTCGTAGGTCTCCACAGCCATTCACAGAGATAAGTGGTAAGAAAAAACTACTAGTAATGGATGATAGTTAATAGACTACAACGTGCTAGATAGTATTTAAATGCATTGCAGTAGACACTTTTGTCCTTGCAACAGTTTTATAAGGTACACACTATCATTATTTCTACTTTACAGTAAGAAGTAGTGGCAGAATCAAAATTTGAATCCCTAATACTTAAAGCTAGGATCTGTGAACCAAATCAGTAATCATATGACCCATTTAAAAATGAAGAAACAGAGGTTCAGTGTTATTTATAATTAGTTTAAGCATAAGTCCACCTCTCTCCAGTCTGCACCCCTCCAGCCCTCCCAAGCGCAGGCCTGTGCAGGAAGCCAAGCAGTTTTGTGCATAGGTCGGTAGCAGGGCCTTAGCACTGAGCACCCCTGACCTCTGAGAGCAAGGGAAGAACTGCAGGTCCAGGAAGAGTAGTGGCTGGGTGAGGATTTAAACACGAGGAAAAGAAGCACTCTAATTCTCTAGTGACATGAGCAGAAGCACAGTGACCAGGGATGCCCTGAGTCACTGACCAAGTGCTGTTTATCTTCTGCTTCCTCTTCTGACATTAGCCCTTTTCTCTTTTCCAACTCATTAGGAAAAAAGGTAGAAAAACGTATGAGCATTGAGTGCTTATTATTTTAAAGCACTTCTAGCAGGTAATTTCTGGTGATCTTCTAAATAACCCTGTGAAATGGGTAACATTATTAATTCAATTTTAAATAATTCAAGTTTAAGTAATTCAAGTTAAAAGAAGTTACTGCCCCAAGTCACAAAGATGCTAAGTATCTGGGTTGTGATTTTAATTCAAGTCTATCAGACTTAGTAAAACTGCTAAATATTTGTGGATGAATGAATGAATGAAGGGACAAGATCAGGGATCTTTCAAGTTCCTTCCAGTCATTTTTAAGGTGGATGATGGCTGTGTTTCCTGACCTTGGCTACACAATGGTAACTTAAGAGGCTTTTAAAATGCCATTTGCCCCCTTCTCCAAGATTTGCTAATTTTTAAATTTCCTTGATTATTTTCATATGCAGCCAGAGATGAAGTTCAATGGTCTTGGAAGACCTGAAATTTCAACCAGGACCTGAATATGCAAAGCTTATAAATGGCTGTCAAGTAGCTCCTGCTCTTAAGTGAGGTGGGCTGTGGAACAGGGACCCAGGCATTCTGGGCCTCTGTATAATGTTGAAACTGTACTTACTGCCATTGTTCTGGCCTTTATTGTCACTAATGGGACTGTAGCATATTTCCCTTCCTCTGACTCTTGCTGGCCTCCTGTTTTGGACTTGTGAATATAAATTCTTCCTTCTTTCCTTCTGAGAGCAACTCCATCCAGTAGCACTAGGAGGATCCTGGAATGGGTGGCTCAGTTAACCCTTCCTCAGCCCTGCCAAGCCCTGTGCTCACATTACCCTACAGTCCGCTTTTGTCATTAAATAGCTCTCTTTTGCTCCCTCACAGAGCATGTAGCAGTCTTTATGCATTTCTATTTCTTGGCCTTCTGTCCGTGATAAAGGATATTGTGAAAAATCAATTGCTTGGGTCAAGGAGAAAGTATTGATTGAGCTAAAAGAACAGATGCTTCAAGGGAGTACGAAGGTTAGGGAGATAAAAATGACTGGCATTTCAGGGACTGGCTGCCACTTCCATGATTTACGCTCCAGAAACAAGCTCTCAGGAAGCTTTTCTCCCATCCAATTTTTGTGGTGTCTTGGAACTGACATTTTACTACCAATTTCTTTTACCTGGCCCTTCTTCCACGCTGCTGAAGTGCTCTAGAAATTCTAGCACAGCTAATATTCTACACTATTTACACAACATGTGTTTGTAGACATTCACCAGTCTTGGGTCTGTCCAAGGTAGAGAACAGCAGTACATTGTGTTTTCTCTTTCTCCACTTTCCAAATCAAGACTTGGCATAAAATTAGTATCTATGAGTATAGATGATATGTATTTTAATGTAAAGCATTTACCAAAGGTCCTATCAGCATTCACCATGATGATGTAATAACAAGTTTTTAACAAAACTGACAATTCATGCTTACTCAAATTCTATTCTTTTTGGCAATTCTTAAAATTCTCTTTCCAGGTCTCATTTTGCTGGTTGTCTTTCATTTCCTCTATCTCTACGCATTGAAGTATCCCATAATTTGTTCTTTTAATTCTTCATTTCTCTGTATTACTTCCTTAATGATTTTATCCACTCACCTGGCTTAAAACACCATGTACTAGCTGATAACTCTATTTAGACCTCTTTCCTTCAGTCCAGAATAATATGCTTGATTGTTGACTCAAAATTTTGGCTTATATTATCGCATAGGCCTATTAAATACACCTTGTCCATAATCAGATGTAAAATTTTAAATCCTTAAAACTACTTTCCCCATAACCTTCCTCTTTTCTGTAAATAGCAGTCATTCCTCTTTGTTGTCTAACATCCAATTTACTAATTTATTGTCTCAATTATGTGGTCAAATATACCATATTCCTAATCATTCTCATATCCTGCATCTCTCCTCATTCCAAATCATTATGTCTCCTTGGGAATCTTGCAATACCCTGTAGTAATAGCAAACTTCCTGTCACTGAGCTATAATACCTAACACTTGGAATTTAAAGGAGGAGAGGTTTGTCTTGGCTCAGAGTGTCTGTGGGTTCAGTTCATGGCTGACTAGCTTTAAGGGAGAAATACCCTGGCAGACCCACATAGGGAGGTCATGCCCCTAGTGCTATAGTGGCTCATGTCTAGATGTTCGCCAAAGCCTCATGTGGTCATAGATGGGGCTTTTTCAAGGGTGGCTGGATCTAGAATATGTGATGTTGGAATTAGTCTATAGTGCAATTCTAGGCTTAAGAGTACTAGGTTTAAAGATGTGAATGCTACCCATCCTAGTAGTCTGAATAAAAGAGATAGAAAGATACTATTAAGGTCTTTGTGACCTTTGCTATTTTCTATGTGTAATGAACTATTCCTCCTCTGTGATGCCCTTCTGTCATGTGCCACTTTGCACATGGAGCCAGCCAACCATGGTCACTACAAACTGGAAGCTAAATAACCTTTCCCTGTTAACTTTGGGCATCAAGTACTTTGTTTCAGCAATGAGAGACAAGTAACTAAGACACCCAGTGGTGTCCCTTCCGCCCAGACTCATCTTCAAATATTTTGGGAGACATTTCAGATTTAAGCCCCAGGAACTCCTAAGTAGTATCCTTGGTTCTGCCCTTGCTTTACCTGTTCTTCCCCATTTACATTCACAATTTATTCTACACTTTCTGATATGAAAAATCCTATCATGACAGTTCTGTGCTCACAACTACCCTTCAAGGGCTTCCCAGCTCCCTCAAATCAAAACATAAAAAATACAAGTCTTTGCATCATGGCCTCCAAGGTCCCACATAATCTATCTCTTTACATTCCACCTCTCTACCCTATTCATTATCACCCTTTGCCTTGATCACATGTTCCTCCTTGCTATTTTATGTACTTATCAAGCATATTCTTGCTTCGAAGGTGCCCACAATTAACTGATCTTTACCTGGAATATTTTCCTTGGTATTCTCATCTATCCCGCTTCTCTTCCTTTACATCTCTGTTTATATATCACCTTACCTGTAATGCTTTTCCTGACCATATAATATTTATAAGAGCCTTCCTACCTTAGCACTCGCTGTTCTGCAAGTCTGCTTTATGCTTCTCCATTTGACATCTGGAAATATCAGACATCAGAAGGAGAAATTTCCATTAAAATATACCCTTGTTCATAGCAGCTCAGTTCGTGATAGCTCAATCTTGGAAACAACCCAAATGTCCATCAACTGGAGAGTGGATAAAGAAGATGTGGTTTTTTTACAAAATG
>PVIC010017774.1:0-32341 GCA_004025085.1 Thryonomys swinderianus
GTGTGGGAATGTGATGAGGGGAAGGAATAAATATGATACAGAAAGAAAATAAAAGAGCATGTATAAGGGGGGAGGAGGGGGGAGTGGGTAGAGATATGGGTAAAAATGAGAATTAACTTGTGGCATATACTGGTACAAATTTCCCAATGTTATATGTGATTTTGAGATGTATATAAATTGTACCAATAAAGAATTCAATAAAAAAGTACCATGCTTCTCTCATATTAGAGTGTATCCATTTGAACAATAGATGCCTTTCTCCTCTGCTTGTGCCTACAAAGAGAGTGATACTTTCCTAAAGCCCATGTTGTACCTAAGGCACAGGGAACTTACAGGAATAAACTGCAGATCGTCTGGCAGAAATGGGGATACAGAGTGGTTGGTGTGAATTGCAATGAGTTTTCTGAAGATAAGTTCAAAGCAAAACATTCTGAGTTCCAGCTCATTGTTCGGTGGAGAAACCTGCTGTTATCCCACACTGTCCCTTTGCTTTCAGCGGACCTAGGAGGAACAAACTGTTGTTTCCCTGGGAAACCAAGTACTAGCAGAGTGCAGTATGGATGCTTCCAATCAGTTCCTTAAACTGAGTTCACAGCAAAAGGTTTTGAGTTCCAGTTCCTTGATTTTGGAAAAGCCTCCTGTTATTCCACACTCTCCCCTTGGTTTCAATGGAGCTTGCAGGAAAAGACTGTGATTTTTCTCAGAAAACAAGGGCTACACAGTGCAGCATGAGTATTCAATACAGTTTCTGAGGTTGTGTTCACAGCAACATGTTCTGAGTTCCAGCTCTTGTTTGGTGAAGAAACTTCCTGTTATGTCTCACTCTCCCATTGGTTTCAATGGAGCTTCCAGGAGCAAACATTGTTTCTCAGGGAAAACAAGCGCTACAGAGTGCAGCTTGTAGCCTTCAATTCTGTCTCTTACACTAAGTTCACAGCAAAACTTTCTGAGTTCCAGCTCCCTGTATGAAGGAAAAAGCTCCGGTTAACCCACACTATCTGATTGCTTGCAAAGGAGCTTGCAGGAACAAATTATTGTATCTCTGGGAAAACAAGGGTGACAAAATGTATTTTGGAGGACTCAGTTCAGTTTCTGAAACTGATTTCACAGCAAAACTTTCTGAGTTGCAGCTCATTATTCGGTGGAGAAACCCCTGTTATCCCACACTGTTCCTTTGGTTTTAATGGACCTAGGAGGAACAAACTGTTGTTTCTATGGGAAGCAAGGGTAGAAGAGTGCAGCATGGAAGCTTCCATTCAGTTTCGGAAATTGATTTCCCAGCAAAAGGTTTTGAGTTCCAGTTCCTTGTTTTTGGAGAACCCTCCTGTTATACCACACTCCCACTTTTGTTTCAATTGAGCTTGCACGAAGAAACTATATCTCTGGGAAAAGAAGGGCTGCATATTGCAGCACGGAGGCTTCCATTCAGTTTCTGAAACTGAGTTCACAGCAAAAAGTTTAGAGTTCTAGGACCTTATTTAGTGGAGAAACCTCCTGTTATCCCACACTCTCCATTTTGTTTCAGTTGACCTACAAGGAACACACTGTTGTTTCTCTGTGAAACAAAGGGCTGGAAGAGTGCAGCATGGATGCTTCCATTCAGTTCCTGAAACTGAATTCACACCAAAAGGTTTTCTGTCCCAGTTCCTAGATTTGGGAGAAACCTCCTGTTTTACCACTCTCACTTTGGTTTCAGTGGAGCTTGCAGGAACATACTGTGTTTCTTTGGGAAAAAAGTGGTACACAGTGCAGCATGGAGGAATCAATTAATTTCTGAGGCTCTGTTCACAGCAAAACGTTCTGAGTTCTAGTTCTTGTTTAGTGAAGAAACTTCATGTTTTCCCACACTCTCCCTTTGATTTCAGTAGAGCTTCCAAGAGCAAATATTGTTTCTCAGGGAAAAAAAAATAGGGCTACAGAGTGCAGTATATAGGGTTCAATTCAGTCTGTTAAATTGAGTTTACAGCAAAACGTTCTGAGTTCAAGCTCTTTGTTCAGTGAAAAGACCCCTGTTATCCCACACTCACCTTTTTTTTCACCGACCTATCAGGAACAAACAGTTGTTTATCTGGGAAAGCAAGGGCTAGAAGAGTGCAACATGGAGGATTCAATTCAGTTTTTGAAGCTGAGTTCACAGCAAAACATTCTGAGTTCAAGCTCCTTGTTTGGTGGAGGAACTTCCCTTTTCCCACACTCTCCCTTTCATTTCAATGGATTTTCCAGGTCCAAACATTTTTCCTGTGGGAAGAGAAGGGCTACAAAGTGCAGCATGGAGGGTTCATTTAACTCTCTTACACTGAATTCACAGCAAACCGTTCTGAGTTCCATCTCCCTGTTTTGTAAAGAATCCACCTGTTATCCTACACTCTCTCATTATTTTCACTTGAGCATGCAGGAACAAACTGTTTCTCTGCAAAAGCAATTGCTGCACAGTGCAGCACGGAGGCTTCCATTCAGTTTCTGAAACTGAGTTCACAGCAAAACGTTCTGAGTTCCAGATCCTTGTTTGGTGGAAAACATCTTATTATCCCACACTCACTCTTTGGTTTCAATGGAGCTTGAAGGTAAAATTGTTGTTTCTCTGAAAACACCGGGGCTACACAGTGCCTTAAGGAGGCTTAAATTCAGTTTCTGAAACTGAGGTCACAGCAAAACCTTCTGAGTTGCTGCTCGTTGTTTGCTGCAGAAACATCCTGTTATACCACGCTCTCCCATTTCCTTCAATGCAGGCAGTGTCTAAATGGAGAAATAAACCCAGCAAGCTGAACACTACACCAGAGTTCTAACGCAAGCAATGTGCTTCTGACACGTTAGAGGGTATAGATTTCAACAATAGATGCAGTATTCCTCTGCTTTTCCCAACAAAGAGAATGATATTTTCATCAGCAGTCTAGTTACACCTAAAGTATGGGGAACCCAAGGGAATAAAAGACAGTTGTGCTTGCATAAATGGGTACACAGAGTATTGCCTGTGAACTGCAATGCAGTTTCTGATGTGGGGATCACTGCAAAATTTTTCAGTTCCAGCAAACTGTTTGCTGGAGAAATATCCTGTTATCCCACACTCTCCTATTTGATTCAAGGGAGCTTGCCCCCAAAAAAACCCTGATCTTTCTCTTGGAAAACAAGGGCTCCAGAGTGCAGAATGTGGGCTTCAGTTCAGTTTTTGAGGCTGAGTTCACAACAAAATATTCTGATTTTCAGCTCCTTGTTTGGTGAATAAACCTCCTATTATCCCACACTCTCCCTTTGGTTTCAATGGAGCGGGCAGGAAGAAACTGTAGTTTCTCTGGGAAAACAAGGGCTACAGACTGCAGAATAGTTGCTTCAATTCAGTTTCTGGTACTGAGTTGACAGCAAAACATTCTGAGTTCCAGCCCCTTGTTTGGTGGAGAAACCTCCTGTTATCCCACACTCTCCCTTTGGCTTCAATGGAGTGAGCGGCTAAACCAAGAAGTAAAGCCGGCAAGCTGCACTCTAGGCCGGAGACTTCTAAAGCAGTACTGTGCTTTTCTCATGTTATAGTGTATGAATTTGTTTTGTTTTGTTTGCTTTATTTTGAGACAGGGTATCGCTTTGTAGTTCAGGCTGGCACTGAGCTCACTATGTAGCCCAGGCAAGGCTCGAACTCAGCAATCCACCTCTCCACCTCCTGAGTGCGGGAATAACAGGCGTGAGCCACCGCCCAGCATAGTGTATGGATTTGAGCAATAGTTGTGGTTCTCCTCTTCTTCTCCCTACAAAGAGAGTGATATATTCCTAAGCGCCCGTCTTATACCTAATACCCAGGGCACCTGCAGGAATAAACTACAGTTGCTCTGGCATAAATGGGGACACAGAGTGTTGGCTGTTAAGTGCAATGCAGTTTCTGAAACTGAGATCAGAGCAAAAGGTTCTGAGTTCCAGCTCCTTGTTTGTTGGAGAAAACTCCTGTTGTCCCACATGCTCCATTTTGTTTCAGTGGACCTAGGAGGAATAAACTTGTTTCTCTGGGAAAACACGTGCGGCAGAGTGCAGCATGGAGGCTTCAATTAAGTTTCTGAAACTGAGTTCACAGCAAAACATTCGTGTTCTAGCACCTTGTTAGGTCGACAAACCTCCTGTTATCCCACCCTCCCCCTTTGCTTTCAATGGACCTAGGGGGAACAAACTGTTGTTTCTCTGGGAAACCAAATGCAAGCAGAGTCCAGCATGGAGGGTTTCATTCATTTTCTAAATCTGAGCTCACAGTGAAAGATTTTGAGTTCCAGTTCCTGGTTTATGGAGAAAACTCCTGTTATACTGTGCTCTTACATTTGTTTCAATGGAGCTTTCAGGAACAAGCTGTGTTTCTCTGGGAAAATAAGGGCTACACAGTGCAGCATGGAGACTTCAATTCAGATTCTGAGGCTGAGTACACAGGAAAACTTTCTGAGTTCAAGCTCCTTGTTTGGTGGAGAAACTTCCTAATGTACCACATTCTCCCATTCTTTTCCAATGGGGTTTCGAGTTCCAAGCATTTTTTCTCTGGGAAAAATAAGGTTCTACCGAGTGCAGCATGGAGAATTCATTTAAATCTCTTACAGTGAGTTCACAGCAAACCGTTCTGAGTTACAGCTCCTTGTTTGAGGGAGAATTCACCAGTTATCACAGACTCTCCCATTAGTTTCAGTGGAGCTTGCAGGAACAAACTGTGTTTCTCTGGGAAAACAAGGGCTGCACTGTGCAGCACAGAGGCTTCAATTCATTTTCTGAAACTGTGTTCACAGCAAAACATTCAGAATTTCAGCTCCTTGTTTGTTAGAATAAGGTCTGCTTATCCCACACTCTCTGTTTTCTTTCAATGGAGCTTACAGGAAAAAAAAAATATATTGTTTCTCTGGGAAAACAAGGGCTATGGAATGCAACATGGAAGCTTCAGGTCAGGTTCTGAAACTGCATTGATAGCCAAACGTTCTGAGTTCCAGCTCCTTCTTTGTTGTAGAAAAGTCCTGTCATCCCACACTCTGCCATTGGATTCACTGGAGCAAGGGGCTAAAACAAGAAATAAAGCCAGCAAACGACACTATAGGCCAGAGACTTCTGAAGCAGTACTGTGCTCTTGTCACATCATAGTGTATCCATTTAAACAATAGTTGTTTTTCTCCTCTGCTTGTACCTAAAAGGAGAGTGATATATTCCTTAGCACTATTCTTATACCTAAGGCCCAGGGAACCTGGATGAATAAACTGCAGTTGCTCTGGCATAAACAGAGTGAAACAGTGTTGGCTATTAACTGCAATGCAGTTGCTGAAGCTGAGATTGGAACAAAAGTTTCTGTCTTCCAGCTTCTTGTTTGTTGGAGAAAACTCCTGTTGTCCCACTCCCTCTATTTCAATTCAGTGGAACTAGGAGGAAGAAACTGTTGTTTCTCTGGGAAAACATGTGCGGCAGAGTGCAGTATGAAGGCTTCAATTCATTTTCTGAATCTGAGTTCACAGCAAAACATTCGGTGTTCCAGCAACTTGTTAGTTAGGAAAAATCCTGTTATCCCACCCTCTCCCTTTGACATCAAAGGAGCTTTCAGGAACAAACTGCTGTTTCTCTTGCCAATAAGGGATGCAGAGTGCAGCATGGAGGCTTCAATGCAGTTTCTGAAACTGAGTTCTCAGCAACAGTTTCTGAGTTCCAGCTCCTCGTTTCTGTTGGAGAAACCTCCTGTTATCCCACACTCTCCCTTTGGCTTCAGTGGAGCCAGCGGCTAAACAGAGAAATAAAGCCAGCAAGCTGCACTGTGGGCTGGAGGCATATAACAGAAGTGCTGTGCTTCTCTCACCATAGAGTGTATCCATTTGAACAATATATGTGGTTCTCCTCTACTTTTCCATACAGAGAGAGTGCTATTTTCTTAAGCGGCCTTGTTATAACTGAGGGTACAGGAAAACTGCGAGAATAAATTGCAGTTACTCTGGCATAAAAGGGGAAACAGAGTGTTGGCTATGCACTGCAATGCAGATTCTGAAAATAAGATGAGAGTAAAACGTTCTGAGTTCCAGCTGCCTGTTTCGTGGAGAAAGCTCCTGTTATCCAACACTCTCCCTTTGGTTTCAGTAGAGCATACAGGAACAAACTGCTGTTTTGCTGGGGAAAAAAAAGGGCTATACTGGCCAGCATGTAAGCTTCAATTTAGTTTCTGAAACTGAGTTCACAACAAAATGTCCTGGGTTCCAGCTTCTTGTTTGGGGGAGAATCCACCTTTATCCCACATTCTCCCATTCACTTTAATGGAGCCAGCGGCTGAACAGAGAAATAAAGCCTGCAAGGTGCACTCTAGGCCGGAGGCATATAATAGAAGCACTGTGCTTCTCTCACATTAGAGTGTATCCATTTGAACAACAGATGCGTTTCTCCTATGCTTTTCCATACGGAGAGAGTGCCATTTTCTTACATGGCCTTGTTGTACCTAAGGCACAAGTATCCTGCAGGGATAAACTGCAGTTGCTCTGGTATAAATAGGGACACAGAGTGTTGGCTGTGAACTGCAATGCATTTTCTGAAGCTGACATCAGAGCAAAATGTTCTGAGTTCCAGTTCACTCTTTTGAGGAGTAAGCTCCTTTTATACAACACTCTCCATTTGCTTTCAATGGAGCTTGCAGGAACAAACTGCACTTTCACTGAGAAAACAAGGGCTCTAGACTGCACCATATATCCTTCAATTCAGTTTCTCAAACTGAGTTTACAACCAAATGTTCCGTGTTCCAGCCTTTGCAGGGTGGAGAAAGCCTCTCTTATCCCACATTCTTCCTTTTCTTTCAGTGGATCTTTTAGGAACAAACTTCTGTTTGGCTGAGAAAACAATGGCTACAGAGTGCAACATGTAGGCATCAATTGAGTTTCTGAAACTTGGTTCACAGCAAAAAGTTCTGAGTTCCAGCTCCCTGTTTGGTGGAGAAAAGTCCTGTTATAGCACACTCTCCCAATGCTTACAATGGAGTTTTCAGGAAGAAATTGCTGTTTCACTGGGAAAGCAGGAGCTACAAAATGCAGCATGTAGGCTTCACTTGAGTTTCTGAAACTTGGTTCACAGCCAAACGTTCTGAGTTCCAGCTCCCTGTTTGGTGGAGAAAACTACTGTTATATCACACTCTCCCATTGCTTACAATGGAGTTTGCAGTAAGAAAGTGCTGTTTCGCTTGGAAAAGAGGGGCTACAAAATGCAGCATGTAGGCTTCAATTCACTTTCAGAAGCTGCGTTCACAACATTAGCTTCTGAATTCCAGCACCTTGTTTCATGGAGAAACCTCCTGTTTTCCCACAGACACCCACTGGTTTCAAGGGAGCTTGCAGGAACAAACAGTTGTTTCTCTGAGAAAACAGGGGTTAAAGAGTGCATCGTGTAGGTTTCACTTCAGTTTGTGAAAGTGAGTTCATAGCAGAACATTCCGAGTTCCAGCTCTTTGCTTGGTGGAGAAAGCCCTTGCTATCCCACACTCTCCCACTGCTTTCAAAGGAGCTTGCAGGAATAAACTACTGTATCACTGGGAAAACAATGGCTACAGAATGCATCATGTAGCCTTCAGTTCAGATTCTGAAACTGAATTCATAGCAATACGTTCTGAGTTTCAGCTCCTTGTTTGGTGGAGAAACCTCCTGTTATCCCACACTCTCACTTTGGCTTCTATTGAGCCAGTGGCTTAAAGGAGAAATAAAGCCAGCAGGCTGCACTCTAGGATGCAGGCTTCTACAGCAAGCATTGTACTTTTCTCATGTTAGAGTGTATCTATTTGAACAATAGGTGTGGCTCTGCTCTGCTTCATTCTATGGAGATAGTGCTATTTTCTTTAGTGGCCTTGTTATACCTAAGGCACAGTTAACTTGCAGGAATAAACTGCAGTTGCTCCGGAGTGAAAGGGGACACCTAGTGTTGGCTGTGAACAGCAATGTTGTTTCTGAAGCTTAGATCAAAGCACCATGTTGTGAGTTCCAGATCCCTGTTTGGTGGAGAAATATCCGGTTATCCCACACTCTCACAATGGTTTCAATGGAGCTTGCAGGAACAAACTGCTGTTTACTGGGAAAGCAGAGGCTACAGGATGCAGAATATAGGCTTCAATTCAGTTTCTGAAACTGAGTTCACAGCAATACGTTCTGAGTTCCAACTCCTTGTTTGGTGGAGAACCCTCCTGTTTTCCCACACTATCCATCTGGTTTCAACAGAGCTTGCAGAAACAAACCATTTTCTCTGAGAAAACAAAGGCTACAGACAGCAGCAAGTAGGCTTTAATTCAGTTTCTGAAAGTGAGTTCACAGGAAAACATTCTGAGTTCCATCTCTTTGCTTGATGGAGAAAGCCCCTTTTATCCCACTCTCACCCACTGCTTTCAATGGAGCTTGGAGGATCAAACTGCTGTTTCAGTGGAAAACATGGGGTACAAAATGTAGCATGTAGACTTCAACTCAGTTTCTGAAACTGAGTTCAGAGCAAAATGTGCTGAGTTCCAGCTCCTTGTTCGGTTGATAAACCTCTTGATATCCCACACTCTCCCATTGGCTTCAGTGGAGTCAGTAGCTAAAAGGAGAAATAAAGCCTGAAAACTGCACTCTAGTCCGGAGGCTTCTAAAGTAAGCACTGTGCTTCTCTAAAGTTAGAGTGTATTCATTTGAACAATAGATGCAGTTCTCTTCTGCTTCTCCTTACAGAGAGAGTGCTATTTTCCTAAGTGGCCTTGTTATACATAAGGCACAGGGAACCTGTAGTTATAAACTTCAGTGGCTCTGGCAAAAATGGGACACAGAGTGTTGGCTGTGAACTGCGATGACGTTTCAGAGGCTGAGATAAGAGCAAAACGTTCTGCGTTGCAGCTCCCTCTATGGTGGTGAAATCTCCTGTTATCCCAGACTCTCCCTTTGGCTTCAATGGCACCAGTGGCTAAAACGAGAAATACACCTGGCAACTTGCACTCTAGGCCGGAGGCTTCTAAAGCAAGCACTGTGCTTCTCTGATCTTAGAGTGTATCCATTGGAACAACAGATGTGGGTCTCCTCTGCTTGTCCATACAGAGAGAGTGCTATTTTCTTAAGTGCCTTTTTTTTTTTATACCTAAAGCACATGGAACCTGCAGGAATAAACTGCAGTTGCTCTTGCATAAATGGTGACAAAGATTGTTAGCTGTGAGGTGCAATGCAGTTTATAAAGCTGAAATCAGAGCAAAACATTCTTCATTCCAGGTCCCTGTTTGGTGGAGAAAACACCTGATATCCCACACTAATGCACAGGTTTCAATTCAGCTAGCAAGAACAAACAGTTTTTTTCTCTCAGAAAACAAGGGCCACAGAGGGCACCACGTGGGCTTCAGGTAGGTTTCTGAAAATGAGTTTACATCGGGATGTTATGAGTTCCAGCTCTTTGTTGATGGAGAAACGTCCTGTAATCCCACACACTCCCACTGGTTTTAAAGGACCTGACCAGAAGAAACAGTTGTTTTTCTGAGAAAGAAGGGCTACAGAGATCACCAAGCATAACTCAATTCAGTTTGTGAGAATGAATTTACAGCAGGAAGTTCTGAATTCCAGCTCCTTGTTTGGTGGAGAAGCTTCCTGATATCCCACACACTCACTTTGGTTTCAATAGAGCTTGCAGGAACAAACAGTTGTTTCTCAGAGAAAACAAGGGCTACAGAGGGCATCATGTAGGATTCAATAGTTTCTCAAACTGCATTTACACCAGGATGTTCTGAGTTAGAATTCCTAATTAGGTGGAGAAAGCACCTGATATCCCACATTCTCCTATTGGATTCAATGGAGCTTGCAAGACAAAGTGTTGGTTCTCTGATAAAACAAGGCCTGCAGAGGGCACCATGTAGGCTTTAGTTCCGTTTCTGAAACTGAATTCACAGCAGGACTTTCTGAGTTCCAGCTCCTTTTTTGGTGGAGAAACGCCCTGTTATCCCACACTCTCCCTTTGCTTTCAATGGAGCTTGCAGGAACAAACATTGGTTTCTCTGAGAATGCAAGGGCTACAGAGGGCACCATGTAGGCTTGAATTCAGTTTCTGAATCTGAGTTTACAGCAAGACATTCTGGGTTCCACTACCTTGTTTTGTGGAAAACTGGCTGTTATCCAACACTCTCCCAAAGGTTTCAAAGTAGCTTGCAGGAAAAAAAAAAAAATGTTTCTCTGAGACAACAAGGGCTACAGTGGGCCCCATGTCATCTTCAATTATGTTTCTGAAACTGAGTTTGCAGGAAGATGTTCTGTATTCCAGTTTCTTGTTTCCTGGACAAACTTCCTGTTAACAAACTCTCTCACTTTGTTTTCAATGGAGCTTGCAGGAACACACAGTTGTTTCTCTGAGGAAACAAGGGCTACAGATGTCACCATGTAGGCTTCAATTCAGTTTCTAAAACTGAGTTTACTGCAGGACGTTCTCAGTCCCTGCTCCTTGTTTGGTCTAGAAACATCCTGTTATCCCACATGGTCCCATTGTTTTCAATGGAGCATACAGGAACCAACAGTTGTTTCTCTGAGAAAACAAGGGAAACAGAGGGGAACATGTAGGCATGAATTCACTTGCGGAAATTGATTTTTCTGTAGTTTGTTTTGAGTTCCAGCTCTGTTTGGTGGAAAAAAGTCCTGTTATTCCACACTCTCCCATTGGTTTCAGGGGAGCTTGCAGGATACAAACTGTTGTTTCTCTGAGAAAGGAAGGGCTACAGAAGTCACCATGTAGGCTTGAACACAGTTTCTGAAACTGAGTTTACCGCAAGACATTCTGAGTTCCAGCACCTTGTTTGGTGGAGAAAGCTCCTGTTCTCCCACACTCTCCCATTGGTTTCAAAGAGCTTGCAAGAGCAGATAGTTGTTTCTCTCAGACAACAAAGGCTACTGAGGGCACGATGTAGGCTTTGATTCAGTTTCAGAAACTGAGTTTACAGCAGGACTTTCTGAGTTCCAGCTCCTTTTTTGTGGACAAAGCTCCTGTTATCACACACTCTCCCATTGCTTTCAATGGACCTTGCAGGAACAAATAGTTGTTTCACTGACAAAGCAAGTGCTACAGAGGGCACCATGTGTCCTTGAACTCAGTTTCTGAAACTGAGTTTACAACAAAACCTTCTGAGTTCCAGCTCCTTGTTTGGGGGAGAAACCGGCTATTATCCCACAGTCTACCATTGGTTTCAAAGGAGCTTGCAGGAACAAAGAGTGGTTTCTCTGAGACAACATGGGCTACTGAGGACACCATGTAGGCTGGAATTCAGTTTCTGAAACTGAATTCAAAGAAAGACATTCTGAGTTCCACCTCCTTGTTT
Organism: Thryonomys swinderianus; assembly: GCA_004025085.1. NCBI lineage: Eukaryota > Metazoa > Chordata > Mammalia > Rodentia > Thryonomyidae > Thryonomys > Thryonomys swinderianus. The sequence continues at coordinate 11,270 of PVIC010017774.1, forward strand.
CCTGGAAAAAAAAAATCCTGTTATTCCAAACTCTCCCCTTGGTCTTAATGGGATGTGGCAGAATGAACAGTTGTATCTCTTAGAAAACAAGGTGTACATAGGGAAGCATGTAGGCTTAAATTCAGTTTCTGAAACTGAGTTTAGAAAAGAATGTTCTGAGTTGCAGCTCCTCATTTGGTGGGAAAACCTCCTGTTATCACTCATTCTCACATTGTTTTCAAAGGACCTTCCAGGAACAAAGAGTTGTTTATCTGAGAAAGCAATGGCTACAGAGGGCACCGTGTACCCTTGAATTCAGTTTCTGAAACTGAGTTTACAGCAAGTCTTTCTGAGTTCCATCTCCTTGTTTGTTGGAGAAAACTCCTGTTATTGCATACTCTCCCATTTGTTTCATGGAGCTTGCAGGAATGATCACCTGATTCTCTTAGGAAAGAAGGGCTACAGAAGGCATGACATACGCATCAGTTCAGTTTCTGAAACTCAGTTTACAGCAGCACATTCTGAGTTCCAGCTCCTGTTTTGTGGAGAAACCTCCTGTTATCCCACACTCTCCAGTTGTTTTAAAAGGAGCTTGCAGGATCAGTTGTTTCTTTTAGGAAACAAGGCCTCAGAAGGCACCATGTAGCCTTGAACTACGTTTCTGAAACTGGGTTTGCTGCAAGCCGTTTTGAGTTACAGCTCCTTGTTTCATGGAGAAACCTCCTGTTATTCCACTCTCTCCCTTTGGTTTTAATGGAGAGTGCAAGAATGAACAGTTACCTCTCTTGGAAAACAAGATCCACATAGGGCAACATGTAGGCTTCAATTCAGTTTTGGAAACTGAGTTTAGAGAAGGACGTTGTGAGTTCCAGCTCCTTGTTTAATGGAGAAAGAACCTGATATACCACACTCTCTCTTTTGTTTCAAAACCCCTTGCAGGAAAAAACAGTTGTTTCTCAGAGACAACAAGGGCGACTGAGGACAATATGTAGGATTCAATTCAGTCTGGGAAACTGAGTTCACAGCATGACTTTCTGAGTTCCAGCTCCTTTTTTGGTGGAGAGCCCTCCTTATCCCACACTCTCTCAGGGGTTTCAATGGAGCTTGCAGGAACAAACAGTTGTTTCTGTGAGAAAACAAGGGTTACAGAGGGCACCATCTAGGCTTCCATTCAGCTTCTGAAACTCAGTTCACAGCAAGACATTCTGAGTTCCAGCCCCTTGTTTGATCGAGAAACCTTCTGTTATCCCACACTCTCCCATTGGAATAAAATGAGCTTGCAGGAACACACACTTATTTCTATGATAAAACAAGGGCTACAGTGGGACCCATGTTGGCTCCAATTAAAATTCTCAAACTGAGTTTATAGCAAGGTGTTCTATATTCCAGTTGCTTGTTTGTGGGACAAACCTCCTGTTAACACACTCTCTCATTTTGTTTTCACTGGAGCTTGCAGGAGCACACAGTTGTTTCTCTGAGGAAACAAGGGCTACAGGTGGCACCATGGAGGCTTCAATTCAGTTTCTGAAACTGAGTTTACTTCAGGAAGTTCTCAGTCCCAGCTCCTTGTTCGGTCTAGAATACTCCTGTTATCCCACACTCTCAAACTGTTTTCAATGGAGCATGCACGAACAAACTGTAGTTTTTCTGAGAAAACAAGAGAAACAGAAGGCCCCATGTAGGATTGAATTCAATTTCTGAAAGTGTGTTTACTGCAATTCGTTCTGAGTTACAGATCTTTGTTTGGTGGAGAAAAGTCCTGTTATCCCACTCTCTCCCGTTAGTTTCAATGAAGCATGCAGGAACAAACAGTTGTTTCTCTGACAAAACAAGGGCTACATGGGCACCATGTAGTCTTCAATTCAGTTTATGAAACTGAGTTTAGACGATGATGTTCTGAGTTCCAGCTCTTTATTTGGTGGAAAAGAAACTCCTTTTATCCCACAGTCTCCCATTGCTTTCAAAGAAGCTTGGAGGAATCAACAGGTGATTCTCTCAAAAAGCAAGGGCTACAAAGGGCAACATGTACGCTTAAATTCAGTTTCTGAAATTGAGTGCAAAGAAACACATTCTGCATTTCAGCTCCTTGTTTAGTGGAGAAACATCATGTTATCACACACCCTCCCACTGGTTTTATTGGAGCTTGCAGGAACAATCAGTTGATTTTCTTAGAAAACAAGTGCTACAGAGGGCACCATGTAGCCTTTAATTCAGTTTCTGAAACTGAGTTCAAAGAAGGATATTCTAAGTTCCAGCTCCTTGTTTGATGCAGAAATATCCTGTGATCCCACACTCACATTAGAATCAAAGGAGCTTTCAGGAACAAACAGTGGTTTCTCTGAGAAAATAAAGGCTTCAGTCGGCACCATTTATGTTTCAATTCAGTTTCTGAAACTGAGTTTACAGGAAGATGTTATGTGTTCCAGCTCCTTCTTGGTGGAGAAAACTCTGGTTATCCCACACTCTCCCTTTGGCTCAATACAACCAGCAGCTAACCGGAGAAATAAGACCGGCACATGGCACTCTAGGCTGGTGACTTCTAAAGCGAGCCCTGCACCTCTACAATGTTAGGATGTACCCATTTGAACAATAGCTGCATTTCTCCTCTGCTTGTCTGTACAAGGAGAGTCATATTTTCCTAACTGTCCTTGTTATACCTAAGCCTGAGGAAACCTGCAAGAATAAATTGCTGTTGCTCTGGCATAAGAGGGGGCACAGAGAGTTATCAGTGAACTTCAATGCAAGTTCTGAAGCTGAGATCAGAGCAAAGCATTATGAGTTCCAGATCCATGTTTTGTGGAGAAAGATCCTCTTATTCCACACTGTATCATGGGTTTTAATGGACTCACGGGGGCAAACAGATGTTTCTCTGAGTAAAGAAGAGTTACACAGGTCACCATGTAGGCTTCTATTCAGTTTCAGAAACTGAGTTTATATGAAAAACGTTCTGAGTTCCAGCTCCTTGTTTGGTGGAAAAACCTCCTCTTATTCCAAACTCTCCCACTGGTCTCATTGGAGCTTGCAGGAACAAACACTTGGTTATCTGAGAAAACAAGGACTACAGAGGGCACCATGTAGACTTCAATTCAGTTTCTGAAACTGAGTTCTCAGTAAAAGGTTTTGAGTTCTATTTTCTTGTTTATGGAGAAAACTCCTGTTATACCACACTCTCACATTTGTTTTAATTGAGCTTGAGGAACAAATTGTCTTACCCTGGGAAAACAAGGGCTACAGAGCACAAAATGTAGCCTTGAATTCAGTTTGTGAAAGAAACGTTAAGGCAAGAAGTTCTTTGTTCTAGCTTCTTGTTTGGTGGGTAAACCTCCTGTTAATACACTCATTCCCATTGTTGTCAAAGGAACTTGCCTTAAAACAGTTTTTTCTCAGAGAATACATGGGCTATATATGCCAACATGTAGGTTTCAATTCAGTTTCTGAAACTGAATTTACCACAGGACGTTCTGAGTTCCAGCTCCTTGTCTGGTCTAGAAACCTCCTGTTATCCAACACTTTCCCAGTGTTTTCAAAGCAGCGTGAAGGAACAAACTGTGTTTTTTTGAGAAAACAAGGGATTCCGAGAGTACCATGTGGCCTGAATTCACTGTCTCAAATTGTGTATACTGCAGTTCATTTTGAGTTACAGCTCTTTGTTAGGTGGAGAAAAGTCCTGTTAAAAATCTCTCTGTCATTAGTTTCAAAGGAGCATGCAGGAACTCTCTGAGAAAAAAAATGGCTACATAAGGCACCATGTATGCTTCAGTTCATTTTCTGAAACTGAATTTAGAGCAGGACATTCTGAGATTCAGCTCCTTATTTGATGGAAAAACTTTCTGTTATTCTTCACACTCCCATTGTTTTCAAAGGAGTTTGCAGGAACAAAGAGTTGTTTCTTTGAGAAAGCAAGGGCTACATAGGGCACCATGTAGGCTTCAATTCAGTTCTGAAACTGAGTTTACAGCGAAACATTCTGTGTTCCGGTTTCTTGTTTGGTGCAGAAACCCTGTTAACCCACACTTTCCCACTGTTTTCAATGGAGATTCCAGAAACAAACAGTTCTTTCTCTGAGTAAACAAGGGAGACTGAGGACACCATGTAGCCATGAATTTAGTTTCTGAAATTGAGTTTACTGAAGTTCCTTTTCAGTTCCAGCTCTTTGTTTGGTGGAGAAGCTTCCTGTTATTGCACATTCTCTCATTGCTTTTAAAGGAGCTTGCAGGAACAAACAGTTGTTTCTCTGAGAAAACAAGGGATACAGAGGGCACCATGTAGGCTGCAATTCAGTTTCTGAAACTGAGTTTAACAGCAAGACGTTCAGAGTTCCAGCTCCTTGTTTGGTAGAGAAACCTATTGTTATCCCTCACTCTCCCATTGGCTTCAGTGGAACCAGTGGCTAAATGGAGAAATAAGGACAGCAAGCTCCACTCTAGGCTTGTGGCTTCTAAAGCAAGCCTTGTGCCTCCGTCACCTTATAATGTATCCATTTGAACAATAGCTGTTATTCTACTCTGCTTTTCCTTACAAAGAGAGTGATATATTCCTACGCGGCCTTGTTTTTCCCTAAGGCCAAGGGAACCTGCAGGAAAAAACTGCAGTTCTCTGGCATAAGAAGGGTACTCAGAGTGTTGGCTGTGAACTGCAATGCAGTTTCTGAAAATGAGATCAGAGCAAAACGTTTTGAATTCCAGCTCCTTGTTTGGAGGAGAAAGCTCCTGCTATTCCATACTCTCCCACTGGTTTCAATTCAGATTCCAGGAACAACCACTTATTTCTCTAAGAAAAGAAGGGCTACAGAGGGCACCATAAAGGATTGAATTCAGTTTCAGGAAATGAGTTTACTGAAAGACGTTCTGAGTTCCAGCTCCTTGTTTGGTGGAGAAAACTCCTGTTATTCGACACTCTCCCATTGGTTTCAAAGGAGCTTGCAGGAAGAAACACTTGTTTTTCTGAGAGAACAAGGGCACTAGAGGGCACTATATAGTCTTCAATTCTGTTTCTCAAACTGAGTTTACATCAAGACCCTCTGAATTCCAGCTCCAGGTTTGATGGAGAAACCTCCTATTATCTCACACTCTCCCATTGGCTTCAGTGGTATCAATGGCTAAACCGAGAAATAAAGCTGGAAAGATTCTCTCTATCCCATAGGCTTCCAAAGGAGTCCCTGTGCCTCCACTACATGATAGTGTATCTATTTGAACAATAGCTGTGGAGCTCCTCTGCTTTTCCATACAAAGAGAGTGATATATTCCTAAGCAGCATTGTTTTTACCAAAGGGCCAAGGAACCTGCAGGAATTAACTGCAGTTGCTCTGCCATAAAAGAGGACAAAGAGTGTTGCCTGTGAACTGCAATGCAGTTTCTGAAACTGAGATCAGCATAAAATGTTCTGAGTTCCAGATTCTTGTTTGGTGGAGAAACCTCCTGTTGCAGCACACTTTCACATTGGTTTCAATGGAGCTTGCAGGAACAAACAGTTGTTGATCTTAGAAAACAAGGGCTAAGGAAGGAACCATGCAGACTTCAATACATTTTCTGAAACTGAGCTTAAAACAATATGTTCTGAGTTTCAGCTCCTTGTTTGGTGGAGAAACCTGCGGTTTTAGCACACTATTACATTGCTTTCAAAGGAGCATGCAGGAACAAACAGTTGTTTCTCAGAGAAAATAAGGGCTACAGAGGGCACCATGTAGGCTTCAATTCACTTTCTGAAACTGACTTTAAAGCAGGACGTTCTGAGTCCCATCTCATTGTTTGGTGTAGAAACCTCCTGTAATCCCCTAATCTCCCTTTGGCTTCAATAGAACCAGTGCCTAAATGGAGAAATAAAGCCGGCAAGCTCCACTCCATGCCAGTGGCTTCTAAAGCAACCCCTGTGCTTCCCTCATGTTAGAATATATCCACTTGGACAATAGCTCAGATTCTCCTCTGCTTGTCATTACAAAGAGATAAATATATCCCTAAGCGGCTTTGTTTTACATAAGGCTGAGGGAAACTGCAGGATTAAACTGCAGTTGCTCTGGCATAAAAGGGGAAAAAGAGTGTTGGCTGTGACCTGCAATGCAGTTTCTGAAGCTGAGATCAGAGCAAAACGTTTTGAGTTCCAGCTCCTTGTTTGTTGAAAAGAGCTCCTGTTACCCCACACTCTCCCTGTGGTTTCAAAGGAGCTTGCAGAAACAGTTTTTTTCTCTGGTAAAACAATGGCTACAGAGGCCACCATGGAATCTTCAATTTAGTTTCTGAAACTGAGTTTACAGCAAGATGTTCTGAGTTCCAGTTCCTTGTGTGACAGAGAAAGCTCCTGTTAATCCACACTGCCCCATTTGTTTCAATGGGTCTTGAAGGAACACTTACTTCTCTATGAAAATAAGGGGTACAGAGGGCAACCATGTAGGCTTCAATTCAGTTTCTCAAACTGAGTTTACCAAAACATGTTCAGATTTCCAGCTCCTTGTTTGTTAGAGTAACCTCCTGTTATCCCACACTCTCCCATTGGTTTCAGGGGAGACTGGAGGATCAAATAGTTGTTTCTCTGAGAAAACAAGGGCTATAGTGGGCACCATGTAGGCTTCAGTGCTGTTTCTGAAACTGAGTTTACTGCTGGAAGTTCAGAGTTTAAGCTCATTGTTTGGTGGAGAAACCTTCTGTTATCCCACACTGTCCCAGTGGTTTCAATGGGACTTGCAGGAACAAACAGTTGTTCCTCTGATAAAACAATGGCTACAAAGGGCAACAGGTAGACATCAATTCAGTTTCTGAAACTGACTTTATAGCAGTATGTTCTGAGTTCCAGCTCCTTGTTTGGTGGAGAAAGCTACTGTTATACCAAACTCTCCCTTTGGCTTCAGTGAAACCAGCAGCTTAACAGAGAAATAAGGCCAGGAAACTGCACTCTAGGCCAGCAGCTTCTAAAGCAAGCCCTGTGACTCCCTCACATTATAATGTATCCATTTGAACAATATCTGTGAATCTCCTCTGGTTTTCCTTACAAGGAGACTGATATAATCCTAAGTGGCATTGTTTTACCTACAGACCAGGTTACCTGCAGGAATAAACTGCAGTTGCTCTGGCATAAAAGGTGACACACAGTGTTGGCTATGACCTGCAATGCAGTTTCTGAACCTGAGATCAGAGCAATAATTTCTGAGTTCCAGTTCCTTGTTTGATGGAGAAAGGTCCTGTTTTCCAACACTCTCCCACTGGTTTGAATGGGCCTTCCAGGAACAAACAGTGATTTCTCCAAGAAATGAAGAGCTACAGAGGGCACCATTTATGCTTACATGCAGTTTCTGAAGCTGAGTTTACAGTAAGACGTTCTGAATTCCAGCTCCTTCTTTGGTGGAGAAAGCACCTGTTATCCCACACACTCCCATTGGTTTCAAGGGTCTTGCAGGAATGAACAGTTATTTCCCCAAGAAAAGTAGAACTACATGGGCACCCTGTAAGCTTCAATTCAGTTTCTGAAACTCAGTTTACAGCAAGATGTTCTGAGTTCGAGCTCCTAGCTTTTTAGAGAAAAATCCTGTTACCCCACACTCTCTCATTGGCTTTAATGGAACCAGTGACTAAATGGAAAAATAAAGCCAGCAAGCTGCACTCCATGCTGGGGGCTTCTAAAGCAAGCCCTGTGGTTCCCTCACATTACAATGTATCCATTCAAACAATACTTGTGATTATCCTTTGCTTGTTATTACAAAGAGAGCAAATTATTGCTGAGGCCTTATTTTACCTAATGCCTAGGGAACCAGCAGGAATAAACTGCAGTAGCTCTGGAATATAAGGGGACAAATAGTGTGGGCTATGACCTGCAAATCAGTTTCTGAAGCAGAGATCTGAGCAAAATGTTCAAAATTCAGCTCGTTGTTTGATGGAGAAAGCTCTTGTTATCCAACACTCTCCCACTGGTTTTCAATGGAGCTTGCCGGTATAAACACTTGTTTCTCTGAGAAAACCTGGGCTACAGTGGGCACCATGTAGGCTTCAATTCAGTTTCTGAAACTGAGTTTGTAGCAAAACGTTCTGAGTTCCAGCTCCTTGGTTGGTGGGGAAACATCCTGTTATCCAACACTGTCATATTGGTTATAATGGAGCTTGCATGAACAAACAGTTGTTTTTCTGAGAAAACAGGGGCTATAGAGGGCACCATGTAGGCTTCAGTTCAGTTTCTTAAACTGAGTTTAAAGCAACATGTTCTGAGTTCCATCTCCTTCTTTGGTGGAGAAAGCTCCTGTTATCCCTCACTCTCCCCTTTGTTTCAATGGAGCTTGCAAGAAAAACAGTTGTTTCTCTGAGAAAACAAGGACTACAGAGGGCGCTATGTGGGCATCAATAGAGTTTCTGAAACTCACTTTACAGCCAGACTTTCTGAGTTCAGGCTCCTTGTACGGTGGAGAAACTTCCAGTTATCTCATGCTCTCCCTTAGGTTTCAATGGAAGCAGAGGCTAAATGGAGAAATAAAGCAAGCTGTCGTCCATGCCGGCAGCTTTGAGTGTGAGCCCTGTGCTTTCCTCACTTTAAAATGTATCAATTTGAATAATAGCGGAAATTCTACTCTGCTTGTCATTACAAAGAGAGGGATACATTCCTAAAAGTCCTTGTTTTACCTAAGGCCCAGGGAACCTGCAGGAATAAACTGCAGTTGCTCTGGCATTAAAGGGGACAGAGAGTGCTGGCTGTGACCTGCAATGCAGTATCTGAAGCTGAGATCAGTGCAAAACGTTTTGAGTTTCAGCTCCTTGTTTGATGGAGAACCTCCAGCTATGCCTCTCCCATTGTTTTCAATGGGCCTTGCAGGAACAAACAGTTCTTTCTCTGAGAAAACAAAGGCTACAGAGGGCTCCATGTAGGCTTCAATTCAGTTTCTGAAACTGAGTTTATAGCAAAACGTTCTGATTTCCAGCTCCTTGTTTGGTGGAGAAACATGCTGTTATCCCACACACTCACAATGGTTTCAATGGAGCTTGCAGGAACAAACAATTGTTTCTCTAAGATAACAAGGGCTACAGAGGGTACCATGTAGACATCAATTCAGTTTCTGAAACTGACTTTACACCAGGAAGTTCTGACTTCCAGCTCCTTGTTTGGGGGAGAAACCTCCTGTTATCACACACTCGCCAATTGGCTTCAGTGGAACCAGGGTCTAAACTGAGAAATAAGGCCGGCAAGCTGTACGCTAGGCTGGCAGATTCTAAAGCAATCCCTGTGCCTCCTTGATGTTACAATGAATCCATTTGAACAATAGCTGTGTATCTGCTCTGGTTTTCCCTACAAAGACAGTGATATATTCCTAAGCGGGCTTGTTTTACCTAAGGCCCAGGGAACCTGCAGGAATAAACTTCAGTTGCTCTGGCATAAAACAGGACAAAGAGTGTAGGCTGTGAACTGCAATGCAGTTTCTGAAGCTGAGATCAGAGCAAAGCGTTCTGAGTACCACCTTTTTGTTTGATGGAGAAAGCTCCTGTTTTCCACACTCTCCCTTTCGTTTCAATGTAGCTTGCAGGAACAAACGTTTGTTTCTCAAAGAAAACTAGGGCTGCAAATGGCACCTTGGAGGCTTCAATTTGGTTTCTCAAATTGGGTTTACACCAAGAAGTTCTACGTTCTAGCCCCTTGTTTAGTGGTGAAACCTCCTGTTATCCCACTCTCCCACTGGCTTCAATGGAACAAGTGACTAAATGGACAAATATAGCCAGCAGGCTGCACTGTAGGCCGGCAGCTTGTAAAGCAAGCCCTGTGCCTCACTCATGTTAAAATGTATCCATTTGAAAAATAGCTCCGGTTCTCCTCTGCTTTTCCTTACAAAGAGAGTGATATATTTGTAAGTGGACTTGTTTTACCTACGGCCCAGGGATCCTGCAGGAATAAACTGCACTTGCTGTGGCATAAAGGGGACACAGAGCATTGGCTGTGACCTGCAATGCAGATTTTTGAAGCTGACATCTGAGCAAAACGTTATGAGTTCCTGCTCTTTTTTGGTGGAGAATGATCCTGTTATCTCACACTCTCCCATTGGTTTCAAAGGGACTTACAGGAGCAAAAAATTATTTCTCTAAGAAAAGAAGGGCTACAGAGTGCACCATGTAGGCTTCAATTCACTTTCTGAAACTGAGTTTACAGCAAGATACTCTGAGTTCCAGCTCCTTGTTGCTGGACAAACCTCCTGTTATCCCACACTCTCCCTATGGTTTCAATGGAGCTTGGAGGAACAAACAGTTGTTTCTATGAGAAAACAAGGGCTTCAGTGGGCACCATGTAGGGATCAATTCAGTTTCTGAAACTGAGTTTACAGCAAGACGCTCTGAGTTCCAGCTCCTTCTTTGCTGGAGAAACCTAATGTTATCCCACACTCTCCCATTTGCTTCACTGGAACCAGCAGCTAAAAGGAGAAACAAAGTGGGCGATGTGCACTCTAGTCAGACAGCTTCTAAAGTAAGCCCCGTGCTTCCCTCATGTGAGAGTGTATCCACTGGAACAATACCTGCGATTCTCCTCTGCTTGACCTTACAAAGAGAGCAATATATTTGTAAGTGGCCTTGTTTTACGTAAGGACAAGGGAACCTGCAAGATCAAACTGCAGTTGCAGTGGCATAAAAGGGACACAGAGTGTTGGCTGTGACCTGCAATGCAGTTTCTTAAGCTGTGATCAGAGCAAAACCTTCTAAGTTTTAGCTCCTTGTTTGATGGAGAAAGCTCCTGTTATAACATACTCTCCCTTTTGTTTCAGGGGAGCTTTAGGAACAAACAGTTGTTTCTCTAAGAAAAGTAGTGCTACAGATGGCACCGTGTAGGCTTCACTTCATTTTCTGAAACTGAGTTTACAGCCAGACATACTGAGTTCCATCTCCTTGTTTGGTGGAGAAACCTGCTGTTATCACAAACTCTCCCTTTGATTTTGATGGAGCTTGCACGAACAAACTGTTGTTTCTCTCAGAAATCAAGGGCTACAGCGGGCATCATGTAGGCATACATTCCATTTCTGAAATTGAGTTAACAGCAAGATGCTCTGAGCTCCAGCTCCTTGTTTGTTGGAGAAATCCCCTGTTATCCCACACTCTCCAATTGGTTTCATTGGAACGAGTGGCTAAATGGAGAAATAAAGCCAGCAAGCTGCACTCTAGTCAGGCAGCATCTAAAGCAAGCCCTGTGCTCCCCTCATGTTAGAATGTATCCATTGCATCAATACCTGTGATTCTGCTCTGGTTTTCATTACAAAATAATCCATATATTCCTAAGCAGCCTTGTTTTACTTAAGGACAAGGTAACTTGCAGGAATAAACTGCAGTTGCTCTGGCATAAAAGGGGACACAGAGTGTTGGCTGTGACCTGCAACGCAGTTTCTCAGCTGAGATCAGAGCAAAACTTTCTGACTTCCAGCTCCTTGTTTGGTAGAGAAACATTCTATTATGCAACACTCTCCCTTTGGTTTCAATGGGGCTTGCATGAACAGTTATTCCTCCAAGAAAAGAAGGGCTACAGAGGCGATGATGTATGCTTCAATTCATTTTCTGAAACTGAGATTAGAGCAGGATGTTCTTAGTTCCAGTTCCTTGTTTGGTGGTGAAACCTACTGTAATCCCACACTTTCCCATTGGCTTCAATGGAACCAGCGGCTAAATTCAGAAATAGAGCCGGCAACCTGCACTCCATGCCGGCAGCTTCTAAACAACCCTGTGCTTACCTCACATTGGAATATATCCACTTCAACAATAGCTGTGGATCTCCACCAGTTTTCCTTACAAATAGAGTTATATATTCCTAAGCGGCCTTGCTTTACCTAAGGCCCAGGGAACCTGCAGGAATAAACTGCAGTTGCTCTGGCATAAACGGGAACACATTGTGTGGACTGTGACCTGCAATGCAGTTTCTGAAGCTGAGATAAGAGCAAAACGTTCTGAGTTCAGCTCCTTGTTTGGTGGAGAAAGCTCCTGTTATCCAACTCTTACCCACAGGTTTCAGTGTTGATTGCAGGAACAAAAGGTTTTTTTCTCTAAGAAAAGAAGGGCTACAGAGGGCAACATTTGGGCTTCAATTCACTTTCTGAAGGTGAGTTTAGAGCAAGACGTTCTGAATCCCAGCTCCTTGTTTGGTGGAGAAACCTCCTGATATCCCACACTCTCCCATTGGCTTCAAAGGAACAAGCAGCAAAATGGAGAAATGAAGCTGGCAAGCTGCAGTCAGTGCCAGTGACATCTAAAGCAAGCCCTGTGCTTCTCTCACTTTAGAGTGGATCCATTTGAACAATAGCTGAGATTCTCCTCTACTTGTCATTACAAAGAGAGCAATATTTTCCTAAGTGGCCTTGATTTACCTAAGGCCCAGGGAATTTGCAGGAATAAACTGCATTTGCACTGCCATAAAAGGGGACACAGAGTGCTGGCTGTGACCTGCAGTGTAGTTTCTGAAGCTGAGATCAGAGCAAAACATTTTCAGTTCCATCTGGCATTAGGTGGAGAAAGGTCCTGTTATCCCTCTCCTATTTGGTTCAATGGAGCCTACAGGAATAAACAGTTCTTTCTCTGAGAAAACAATGGCTACAAACGTCACCATGCAGGCTTCAATTCAATTCCTGAAACTGAGTTTACAAGAAGAAGTTCTGAGTTCCTGCTCCTTGTGTGATGGAGAAATATCCTGTTATCCCACACTCTCCCTGTGGTTTCAATGGGGCTTGCAGGATCAAACAGTTATTTCTCTAAGAAAAAAAGGGCTACAGATGGCACCATGTATGCTTCAGTTCATTTTCTGAAACTGAGTTTACAGCAAGACCTTCTGAGTTCCATCTACTTGAATATTGGAGAAACCTCCTGTTATCCCACACACACCCTTTGGTATCAATGGAGATAGCAGAAACAAACTCTTGTTTCTCTGAGGAAAAAAGGGCTACAGAGGGCATGATGTAGGCATCAATTAAGTTTCTGAAACTGATTTTACAGCAGGGCGTTCTGAGATCCAACTGATTGTTTGGTGGAGAAATGTTTTCTTATCTGACAGTCTCCCATTGGCTTCAGTGGGACCAGCAGCTAAAGGGTAAAATAAGGCTAGCAAGCTGCCCTCTAGGCCGGCAGCTTGTAAAGCAAGCCCTGTGCTTCCCTCTCATGATAATATATCCAATTGAAAAAGAGTTGTGTATCTCCTCTGTTTTTCCTTACAAAGAGACTGATATATTCCTAAGTGGCCTTGTTTTACCTAAGGCCCAGCGAACCTGCTGGAATAAACTGCAATTGCTCTGGCATAAAACGGGACAAAGAGTGTTGGCTGTGAACCACAAAGCAGTTTCTGAAGCTGAGATCAGAAGAAACCGTTGTGTCTTCCAGCTTCTTCTTTGTTGTAGAAAGCTCCTCTTATGCCACACTCTCCCTTAGGTTTCAATTAGGCTAGCAGAAAAGAACAATTATTTCTCTGAGAAAACAAAGCCTACAGAGCACACCATATAGGCCTCAAATCGGTTTCTGAAACTGAGTTTACCAAAAGATATTCTGAGTTCCAGCTCCTTATTTGGTGGAGAAAGCTCCTATTACGCCACACTCTCCCATTGGTATCAAAAGCGCTTGCAGGAACAAACAGTTGTTACTTTGAGAAAACAAGGGCTACAGAGGGCACCATGTAGACATTAATTCAGTTTCTGAAACTGAGTGTACAGCAGGACGTTCTGCCTTTCTGCTCCGTTTTGGTGGAGAAACCTCCTGTTATCCCACCTTCTCGCATTGACTTCAATGACCAGTGGCTAAATTGAGAAATAAAGGTGGCAAGCTGCACACTACACCGGCGACTTCTAAAGCAAGCCCTGTACTTCGCTCACATTAGAAAGAATTCATTTGAACAATAGCTGTGATTCTGCTCTGTTTGTCATTACAAAGATAGCAATGTATTCCTAAGTGGCCTTGGTTAGAATAAGGCCCATGGAACATGCAAGAATAAACTGCAGTTGCTCTGGAATAAAAGGAGACACAGGGTGTTGGCTATAAAGTGCAATGCAGTTTCTGAAACTGAGATCAGAGCAAAATGTTCTGAGGTCCAGCTGCTTGTGTCATGGAGAAAACTCCTGGGATCTTACAGTCTCACATTGGTTTAATGGGGCCTGTAGGAACAAAAAATGAAAAAAAGGGCTACAGAGGTCACCTTGTAGGCTTCAATTCAGATTCTGAAACAGAGTTTACTGCAAGACGTGCTGAGTATCAGGTGCTTGTTTGGTGGAGAAAACTGCAGTTATCTGACATTCTCCCAATGGTTTCAATGGAGCTTGCAGGAACAAACAGTTGTTTCTCTGAGAAAGCAAGGGCTGTGGAGAACACCGTGTAGGTTTGAATTCAGTTTCAGAAACTGAGTTTAAAACAGGACGCTCTGAGTTACAGCTCCTTGTTTGGTGGAGAAACCTGCTGTTAGGCCACACTCTCCATTGCTTTCAATGCAGCTTGCAGGAACAAACACTTGTTCCTCTGAGAAAACAAGGGCTATGGAGCTCACTGTGTAGGTTTTAATTCAGTTTCTGAAAATGAGTTTACAACTGAATGATCTGAGTTCCAGCTCCTTGTTTGGTGGAGAAACCTGCTGTTAGGTCACACCCTCCCATTTTTTTCAATAGAGCTTGCAGGAACAGTTTTTTCTCTGAGAAAGCAAGGGCTATGGAGCTCACCGTGTAGGCTTGAATTCAGGTTATGAAAGTGAATTGACTGCAGGACGTTCTGAGTTCCAGCTCCATGTTTGGTGGAGAAAACTCCTTTCATCACACACTCTCCCTTAGCGTTCAAAGGAAGTAGCGGATAAAATAGAGAAATAAAGCCGGCAAGTTGCCCTTTATGCTGGCCACTTCTAAAGCAAGTCCTGTGCTTCTCTCGCATTATAAGGTATCGATTTGAACAATAGCTGTGGTTCGCCTGTGCTTCACCTTATAGGGAGAGTGATCTATTCCTAAGCAGCCTTGTTTTACCTAAGGCCCAAGGAACGAGCAGGAATAAACTGCAGTTGCTCTGGCAGAAAAGGTGACACACAATGTTGGGTGTGAAGTGCAATGCAGTTTATGAAGCTGAGATAAGAGCAGAATGTTCTGAGTTCCAGCTGCTTGTTTGGTGGAGAAAGCTGCTGTTATGCATTCCTCTCCCAATGGTTTCAATGGAGCGTGCAGGAACAAACACTTGTTCTGTAACAAATAAAGGGCTCCAGAGGGCTCCATGTAGGCTTCAATTAAGTTTCTGAAACAGAGTTGAAAGCAAGACGTTCTGAGTTCCAGCTCCTTCTTTGGTGGAGAAACCTGCTTTTAGGCCACACTCTCATTTTGCATTCAATGGGGCTTGCAGGAACAAACAGTTGTTTCTCTGAGAAAACAAGGGCTATGGAGCTCACCGTGTAGGCTTGAATTCAGTTTCTGAAACTGAGTTTACAACACCACGATCTGAGTTCCAGCACCTTGTTAGGTGGAGAAACCTGCTGTTAGGCCAAACCCTAACTTTGGTTTCAAAGGAGCTTGCAGGAACAGTAGATTGAGAAAAACAAGGGCTACGGAGCTCACCATGTAGACTTGAATTTAGGTTATGACACTGAGTTGACAGCAGGAGGTTCTGAGTGCCAGCTGCTTGTTTGGTGGAGAAACCACCTCTCATCCCACACTCTCCCACAGCCTTCAATGGAACCAGCGGATAAAGGGAGAAATAAAGCCGGCAAGCAGTACTATATGCTGGCCACTTCTAAAGCAAGCCCTGTGCTTCTCTCGCATTACAAGGTATCGATTTGAACAATAGCTGCGGTTCTCCTGTGCTTCACCTTATAGGGAGAGTGATCTATTCCTAAGCAGCCTTGTTTTACCTAAGGCCCAAGGAACGTGCAGGAATAAACTGCAGTTGCTCTGGCAGAAAAGGTGACACACAATGTTGGGTATGAAGTGCAATGTAGTTTCTGAAGCTGAGATCAGAGCAGAATGTTCTGAGTTTCAATTGCTTGTTTGGTGGAGAAACCTGCTCTTATCCATTCCTCTCCCAATGGTTTCAATGGAGCTTGCAAGAACAAAAACTTGTTTCTGTAAGAAATAAAGGGCTCCAGAGGGCTCCATGTAAGCTTCAATTTGGTTTCTGAAAGTGAGCTGACAGCAAGACGTTCTGAGTTCCAGATCCTTGTTTGGTGGAGATAAGTGCTGTTAGGCCACACTCTCATTTTGCTTTCATTTGGGCTTGCAGGAACAAGCAGTGGTTTTGCTGAAAAAACAAGGGGTATGGAGCTCACTGTGTAGGCTTAAATTCAGTTTCCAAAACTGAGTGTAAAACAGGACTGTCTCAGTTCCAGTTCCTTGTTTGGTGGAGAAACCTGCTGTTAGGCCACACCCTCCCATTTTTTTCAATGGAGCTTACAGTAAAAAACAGTTGATTCTCTGAGAAAACAAGGGCTAAGGAGCTCGCCATGTAGACTTGAATTCAGGTTCTGACACTGAGTTGACAGCAGGACGTTCTGAGTTCCAGCTCCTTGTTTGGTGGAAAAACCTCCTCTCATCCCACACTCTCCCATGGGCTTCAACGGAACCAGCGGCTAAAGTGAGAAATGAAGCCAGTAAGCTGCAAGCTAGGCTGCCTGCTTCTAAAGCAAGCCCTGTGTTTGTCTCGCATTACAATGTATCCATTTGAACAATAGCTGCGGTTCTCCTGTGCTTGATGTTATAGAGAGGGTGATCTATTCCTAAGTGGCCGTGTTTTACCTAAGGCTCAGGCAACCTGCAGGTATACAGGGCAGTTGCTCTGGCATAAAAGAAGACACAGAGTATTGGGTGTGAAGTGCAATGCTGTTTCTGAAGCTGAGATCAGAGCAGAACGTTCTCATTTCCAGCTGCTTGTTTGGTGAAGAAAGCTGCTGTTATCCATTCCTTTCCAAATGGTTTCAATGGAGCTTGCAGGAACTTACTTGATTCTCTAAGAAAAAAAGGGCTCCAGAGATCTCCACGTAGGCTTCAATTCAGTTTCTGAACCTGAGTGGACTGCAAGAAGTTCTGAGTTCCAGGTCCTTGTTTGGTGGAGAAACCTACTGTTAGGCCACTCTCCCATTGGTTTCAAAGGAGCTTGCAGGAACAAACACTTGTTTCTCTGAGAAAACAAGGGCTACAGAGCTCACCGTGCAGGCTTGAATTCAGTTTCTGAAACTGAGTTTACAACAGGATGATTTGAGTTCTAGCTGCTTGTTTGGTGGAGAAACCTGCTGTTAGGCCACGCCCTCCCTTTGGTTTCAATGGAGCTTGCAGAAACACACAGTTGTTTCTCTGAGAAAGCAAGGGCTGTGGAGCTCACCTTGTAGAATTGATTTTAGTTCCAGAAACTGAGTTTAAAACAGGACGCTCTGAATTCCAGCTACTTGTTTGGTGGAGAAACCTGCTGTTAGGCCACAATCTCCATTTGGTTTCAAAGGAGCTTGCATGAACAAACACTTATTTCTCTGAGAAAACAAGGGCTATGGTATTCACCACGTAGGCTTGAATTAGTTTCTGAAACTGAGTTTGCAAAAGGAAGATCCGAATTCCAGCTCCTTGTTTGGAGGAGAAACCTGCTCTTAGGCCACACCCTCCGTTTGGTTTCAAAGGAGTTTATAGGAAGAACCACTTGTTTCTCTGCAAAAACAAGGGCTAAGGAGCTTACCATGTAGACTTGAATTCAGGTTCTGACACTGAGGTTACAGCAGGACGTTCTTAGTTCCATCACTATTTTTGGTGCAGATACCCCCTCTCATCCCACACTCTCCCATAGGCTTCAATGGAACCAGCGGCTAAAGTGAGAAATGCAGCCAGTAAGCTGCACTTTAGGCTGGCCTCTTCTAAAGCAAGCCCTGTGCTTGTCTCGCATTATAATGTATCCATTTGAACAATAGCTGCGGTTCTCCTGTGCTTGATGTTACAGAGAGGGTGATCTATTCCTATGTGGCCTTGTTTTACCTAAGGCCCAGGCAACCTGCAGGTATGAACTGCAGTTGCTCTGGCATAAAAGTGGACAGAGTATTGGGTGTGAAGTGCAATGATGTTTCTGAAGCTGAGATCAGAGCAGAACGTTCTCATTTCCAGCTGCTTGTTTGGTGAAGAAAGCTGCTGTTATCCATTCCTTTCCCAATGGTTTCAATGGAGCTTGAAGGAACTTGCTTGTTTCTCTAAGCAAGAAAGGGCTCCAGAGGTCTCCATGTAGGGTTCAATTCAGTTTCTGAACCTGAGTTGACTGGAAGACGTTCTGAGTTCCAGGTCCTTGTTTGGTGGAAAAAACTACTGTTAGGCCACACTCTCCCATTGGTTTCAACGGAGGTTGCAGGAACAAACACTTGTTTCTCTGAGAAAACATGGGCTGCAGAGCTCACCCTGCAGACTTGAATTCAGTTTCTGAAACTGAGTTTACAACAGGATGATTTGAGTTCCAGCTCCTTGTTTGGTGGAGAAAAGTGCTGTTAGGCCACGCCCATCTTTGGTTTCAATGGAGCTTGCAGGAACAAACAGTTGTTTCTTGGAGAAAGTAAGGGCTGTGGAGCTCACCGTGTAGGATTGAATTCAGTTCCAGAAACTTAGTTTAAAACAGGACGCTCTGAATTCCAGCTCCTTGTTTGGTGGAGAAACCTGCTGGTAGGCCACAATCTCCATTTGGTTTCAAATGAACTTGCCGGAAAAAAACATTTATTTCTCTGAGAAAACAAGGGGTATGGTGCTCACCATGTAGGCTTGAATTCATTTTCTGAAACTGAGTTTGCAACAGGACGATCTGAGTTCCAGCTCCTTGTTTGGAGGAGAAACCTGCTCTTAGGCCACACCCTCACTTTGGTTTCAATGGAGCTTATAGGAACAAACACTTGTTTCTCTGAGAAAACAAGGGCTACGGAGCTCATCAGGTAGACTTGAATTCAGGTTCTGACACTGATTTGAAAGCAGGACGTTCTGAGTTCCAGCTCCTTGTTTGGTGGAGAAACCTGCTTTTAGGATACACTCTCCCTTTCGTGTCAGTGGAGCTTGCAGGAACAAACAGTTGTTTCACTGAGCAAATAAGGGCTACAGAGCTCACCGTGTAGTCTTGAATTCAGTTTCTGAAACTGAGCTTACAACAGGATGTTCTGATTTCCAGCTCCTTGTTTGGTGGATAAATCTCCTCTCATCCCACACTCTCCCATAGGCTTCAATTGAACCAGCAGCTAAAGGGAGAAATGAAGCCGGCAAGCTGCACTCTAGGCTGACCGCTTCGAAAGCAAGCCCTGTGCTTCTCTCCCATTACAGTGTATCCATTTGAACAATAGCTGTGGATGTCCTGTGCTTGATGTTATACAGAGGATGATCTATTCCTAAGCGGCCTTCTTTTTACCTACGGCCCAGGGAACCTGCAGGTATAAACTGCAGTTGCTCTGGCACAAAAGGGGACACAGAGTATTAGGTGTGAAGTGCAAAGATGTTTCTGAAGCTGAGATAAGAGCAGAAAGTTCTGAGTTCCAGCTCCTTGTTTGGTGGAAAAAGCTGCTGTTATCCATTCCTCTCCATTTGGTTTCAATGGAGCTTGCAGGAACAAACACTTGTATCTCTAAAAAAGAAAGGGCTCCAGAGGGCTCCATGGAGTGTTCAATTCAGTTTCTGAAACTGAGTTGACAGCAAGACGTTCTGAATTCCAGCTCCTTGTTTGTTGGAGTAACCTGCTGTTAGGCCACACTCTCCCATTGGTTTCAAAGGAGCTTGCAGAAACAAACAGTTGTTTCTCTGAGAAAACAAGGGCTATGGATCTCACCGTGTAGGCTTGAATTCAGTTTCTGAAACTGAGTTTAAAACAGGACGATCTGAGTTCCAACTCCTTGTTTGGTGTTGAAAACTGCTGTTAGGCCACGCTCTCCCTTTGGTTTCAATAGAGCTTGCAGGAACAAACAGCTGTTTTTCTGAGAAAACAAGTTCTATGGATTTCACCATGTAGGCTTGAATTCAGTTTCTGAAACTGAGGTTACGACAAGATGATCTGCATTCCAGCTCCTTGTTTGGAGAAGAAACCTGCTGTTTGGCCACACTCCCTTTAGTTTCAATGGAGCTTGCAGGAACAAACAGTTGTTTCACTGAGCAAATAAGGGCTACGGAGATCGCCATGTAGACTTGAATTCTGGTTCTGACACTGAGTTTACAGCAGGACGTTCTGAGTTCCATCTCTGTTTAAGCGCAGAAACCTCCTCTCTTCCCACACTCACCCATAGGCTTCAATGGAACCAGCGACTAAAGGGAGAAATGAAGCCGGCAAGCTGCACTCTAGGCTGGCCCCTTCTAAAGCAATCCCTGTGCTTCTCTAGCATTACAAGGTATCCACTTGAACAGTAGTTGCAGTTCTCCTGTGCTTGACCTTATAGAGAGAGTGATCTATTCCTAAGCCACCTTGTTTGACCTAAGCCCCAGGGAAGCTGAAGGAATTAACTGCAGTTGCTCTGGCATAAAAGGGGAAACAGAGTGTTGTGTGTGAAGTGCAATGCAGTTTCTGAAGCTGAGATCAGAGCAGAACGTTATGAGTTCCAGCTGATTTTTTGGTGGACAAAGCTACTGTTATCCATTCCTCTCCCATTGCTTTCAAAGGAGCTTGCAAGAAGAAACACTTGTTTCTCTAAGAAAGAAAGGGCTCCAGAGGGGTACATGAAGGCTTCCATTCAGTTTCTGAAACTGAGTTGAAAGCAAGAGGTTCTGAGTTCCAGCACCTTGTTTGGTGGAGAATCCTGCTGTTAGGACACACTCATTTTGCATTCAATGGGGCTTGCAGGAACAAACAGTTGTTTCTCTGAGAAAACCAGGGCTACGGAGCTCACCATGTAGGCTTGAATTCAGTTTCTGAAACTGAATTTACAACACCACGATCTGAGTTCCAGCTGCTTGTTAGGTGGAGAAACCTGGTGTTAGGCACATACTACCTTTGGTTTCAAAGGAGCTTGCATGAACAGTTGATTGTCTGAGAAAACAAGGGCTACAGAGCTCACCAGGTAGACTTGAATTTAGGTTATGACACTGAGTTGACAGCAGGACGTTCTGAGTGCAAGCT
Source organism: Thryonomys swinderianus (assembly GCA_004025085.1). NCBI lineage: Eukaryota > Metazoa > Chordata > Mammalia > Rodentia > Thryonomyidae > Thryonomys > Thryonomys swinderianus. Next base: position 32,227 of record PVIC010017774.1, read on the forward strand.
CCTTGTTTGGTGGAGAAACCGCCTCTCATCCCACACTATCCCACAGCCTTCAATGGAACCAGTGGCAAAAGGGAGAAATAAAGCCGGCAAGCTGCACTCTAGGGTGGCCTCTTCT
>PVIC010017775.1:0-32287 GCA_004025085.1 Thryonomys swinderianus
TCCCACACCAAGTTTCCTATAGAAATACTCCACTCTATAAAAGCTGTCCTACTTTCTAGAACTCATTTGCATCTACAGGTGTTCATGCCAAAGAGAAGATCCGGGAATTGTCTATCTGTGATCTATTGATTTCACTTATTAGTATATCCTCCAGATGTCTCCATTTGCACCTAAATGGATCGATCTTGTCATTCTTTATTAGAGCCACTATTTTTTAAAGTTGAATTCATGGGCCTTTTACTGAGTTATGGCCCCTTACTTATAAGACAAGGGTCTTGCTAAGTTGCCCAGGCCGGCCTCACACTTGCAGTCCTGCCTCACCCTCTTCAGTAGCTGGGATTACAAGCGTGCACCACCAGGCCCTGGCATTGCAATTCCTTCCAAAACCCGTCTTAGCTTTCCCTGTACATTAAGTGCAGGCTATTGTCGAGAACTTCCAGCATTCCATAGCTGGAAGTTTTCTGAGATACCTGGTCTAGCCACGTATTTTGCAGTTGGGGAAACAGCCCCAGCAAAGTTAAGTGACGTGCCAGCAGCCTCTCAGAGGCATAGTAGATGTATGGCTGAGCTCTCTGATTCCCCACCTTATGTTTTCCCACAAACTCTTAAGGTTGAAGGCATTTCAGAATAGGCTTTGTAGTAAATGTATTCAGTACCACACAAGTAGGATAATAAACAGGTTGGCACACTCAGGTGTATCTTTTAAAATTTTTCAAAGTATAATTGTTTCTTAAAAACATGAAGGAGAAAGCTGGGGATTTAGCTCAAATGGTACCATTCCTATGTTGGAAGCACAAGGGCCCAAATTCGATCCTTAGTGCCACCTCCCCCAAAAGGAGATGGCTCAGATATAGGAAAGTTATTTTTATATGCTAGAGTATTTGGATGTGGGCCAGTTAAAGAGTTGAGACACCTTAGGGTTCCTGTGGGCATGAGCAGCTGATCGCCATCCTTCAAAATGTCTCCCAACGAAGTGCTTATACTGCACAATGTGTATGATCTTAGCACTATTGTTTTTGGTAACATGTGGGATGATGATTAGTTAAAATTGGAGAATCATGGCTGACCTCCTCCCTCTTTCCTCTGTCTGACGCGAGGTACATATAGTGGCTTAGAGAGGATGGGTGGCAAATGAAGAAGAAATAGTAGTGTTGACAACTCAAATATTGCCTGGGTCCTACAAAACAAGTGGCTTTATTTTTCAGTAGTCTGACTTTTTCCCTTTAAGTGATTTATTAAATGAGAATACTATAAAAAGAGTTGAAGTATTATTTTTGATTTAATAATTAACAGAGGTAAAGTTACTGATGAGCAATCGCTGGATTAAAGCTATTTCGTCGTTAGCTATTCTCATAAATTTTGGTGAATAAAATAGAAACTTTGTAGTGTTACCCATAATTGTATCTATTAATACTTGCAATGAAGGATCAATTGCTCTTATGTTTAGTTAGTCAAAATGACAAGAGATTTGTTAAGTACAGTAATAGGAGAAAAATGTTAGTCCTGATATCCCACAATCCCAGCCTTCTTTTTGGGAGGCTGAGGCAGGAAGGCTACAAGTTCTAGCCCAGTTTGGGCAATTTAGTGACTTTGAGAGACCCTGTCTAAAAATACAAAAAGGGCTGGAGTTGTAACTTGACATGAAGGCCCTGGGTTTGATTCTCAGGACCACCTTCCCCCAAAAGAGAGAAAATAATTTAATATTCTTGTACTACAGATGATATCATTTGCTGTGTGTGGTGTTTTGAACTTGTAATTTCAGTGGACTTGTTTGAACTTTCTAAGACCATTTATAAAATAGTGACTCATTAAAATAATGCTGGCATGTACTTAATAGCAAGTTTTTCATAGGGTGAACCAATATGAAAATGATGTTGCTTGTCATATTTTAATGAAAATTTTTAGTTTAAATTTAGAGGATAAAATCTTTAAAATAACTTTTCCTTATCAATGACCATACAGAAGATGATAATCTTTAGTGATCCATGCAACCTAAGGACTGATCTTTTTCTTTTAGCATTTGGAAAGTCAGTAGAAATTGGCGTGAAATTGTTGTTCAAGATAAAAAAACAAATCGGAGGAGGAAATGTTATATTACACAACTGAAAGCAAATTCTGAGGTAATGCATATAATGCTTTTCTAAATTGGATTTTTATAAATATCTAATAATCCCATCTTATTGAACAACCTAACTAGGTTTCTTTGTTGTCTTCTAACTTTTTCCATTTAGCAAACTATGTTTTCCAAACCCCATGACATTGGCCACTGAGCACCACGAACATCTTGTTGGGTTTTATTGCTGTCCACACAGATTTGCTGTGGACAGCGGTTGAATCCTGGTGATGCACTAGGATCCAGTACATCCTTCCATAGCCTTATCGCATTGTTAGCCAGTCTTTTGAGTGCCAGCTGACTGGCTGACAATGGCGACGTTTCAGAGATGCTCCCTGCTCCCTTGGAGTTCTTCCCCCGGTCTACGGCTAAATGGGTGACTGCGAGGCAGGGGGTGTTTGGAGAAGTTCTACGGGACAGTTGGGGGGGGGGTTGGGCTAACGGGAATCCTGAGAAGTGCACTGTGCAGCTGAGAGCTGGACAGTGAGGCCGTGCAGTTAGCTAAGTGAGGGAGAAAGGGAGGGTATTCAGCAGACCGAGTGCACATACATATATATATATATATATATATATATATATATATATATATATATATATATATATATACACACACACACACTCACATATAAATATGAGATAGATCTATAGATCTATAGATATAGATCTATATATATATATATATATAGATATATAGTGTATAGAGAGCCCTGGAGGTGGGGAGCCCAGCAGTTGGTATTTGTGATGTGTGAGAAACTAACACTCTTCTGATGATCTGAGGTCTGGCTTTGAAGTTACAAGAAAAGGCTCATAAAAGCTGATGAATTCCTCACAGGGACACTGCTTTATGTAATTGTCATCCAATGACTCTCATTCATATCGCTTGCAGGTTGAACTTTTGGAGCTTAGGTATCAATACCAAAAGAAACTGTTTGGTACTTTATTTTTTGTTACAGTGAAAAGTATTTAATAATGTCCCAAAGTATACTGCTGATTTGATTGAACATAAATATTGAGAGAAAGCAAGGCATAAACAGATGTGAACACTTAAATGCAGATTGGTAGGTTTTTTCATTTCAAAGAAATATTATGGACTCCTATTAACAAAAACTTTGAAGTAGAGTTTCGTCGTCTTTTCTGTGATATTTCCTTATAACTTACTCAGAGCTCCTGACCACTTAACTGCTACAGCTGCTGGTCTCGGGAGCTCCCAACAGCAAAGACTAGCTGCCTCTATTTTACAGTAATGCTCTATCTGCTGAAGACAGACCTAAAAGAAAAACTATTTTTAAGCAAGCATCATTTATGTTTCACTTTTAGTGCCCTATGCTGATTAAGTCCTCTACAGAAGTAATGAGGATGTGTAGCAATCCCTCAGGTAATTCTGGAGAAAATATTTTGTTCTCCTACCTGAACTATCAGTTTTTAAACCTTGATTTCTTAAATGTCCATGCTTTTTTTTCTTATTTTGGTTTACTTTTAAAAACTCTTTCAAAGTAATATAAATACATGGTTTAAAAAGTGAAATTGGATTATGGGGCTTATAATGAAATGCACCCTTCTCTTATCCTGTTATCCCTTCCTACTCAGTATTTTCCTCATCAAGATGACTTGTCTCTCTAGCTTTTTTTTTTTTTTTTGTGGTACCAGGGATCGAACTTGGGCCATTGTGTGTCCAAGGTTGGTGTGGTACCACTTGAGCGATGTACATCCCCAGCCCTCTAGCATTTCTTTTAGTCTTTACTTCCATAATGTATTTCCAAATAAAATTCATAGACTGATGTTTATTATATTTTTTTCTGGAGAGGAGTTAGTTCTCTAATAACTTCTTACTAATACTTGCATGACTTCCCTTCACTACACTCTACCCAGAATTCTTTCCCCATTCCCATCTTACGACTGTAATTATATCATAATTTGGGAGTGAATGAGAATTAGACCATGACATCATTGAGACTGTATTGAGAGTATTATGACTTTTACTCTATGACTGCACTTCATTTCCTGGGTGACTTTGTTCATTGCCCCCCCCCATTTGCTTAGTGTTTCTCTATACAGATACCTGATTCATCTCCTATTGTCCAGCAGAGCTGAAAGTCTCCTCCATGTAAGCCCAAATAAATCAGGTATTCTACCTGTTCCTTCTTTCTTCCTTCTTATTCTGCTATGGTTGCTTTCTACCTGAGCAGTCCTAACATATGTATCACTAACCAAAATAGGAAAATTATAAGACAGAGTTGTTTGGTGATCTCCCTCACTGTTGTATAGTAGCTTTAAAAGCTCAACTGTGTGGAAATTAGAAAGCACAGGTTAGGTATTCATAGTAGGAGCTCCAGTTTTATCTGTTTGCAACAGTGAGAATGAACATCAGCAATGGAATATCACATTCTTTCTTTGAATTTCATTATTTATTGTCCCTTCATATTAATGGAAATGAACAGCTATTAAATAACCACATTCTCACATTTGAAATCTGGTAACGTGATAATTATGTTTGAAGATTTTTTGGCACCCTACAATGTGATTTTGCCTCTTATTTAATAATAGTATGCCTTGCAAGCTCCAAGAGGGTTAAAACTAATCACTAGATACCAGCTAGGTATTCTATAACTATTTATTAAATGAATGGCTTGTTTCTTCTGTGGCTAAAATTTGCTCCAACAACATCTTTATTTTTTCCCCTGCATGCCCACTGTGTTTACCAGCTGCTCAGAAGCCCAGCGAGTTTTTTTAAAGTATGGCTGAAATTCATTTATGCAAATATAACATGAAAGACATAGGGAATTGTCGAGTAACTTAAACATATTCAGCTGCCTTCATTCTAATTTCTGAAGGCCAATATTTTTTGTTCCTCTTAGGCATTTATTTTTAAACTATTGATCATATAATTTTTACGAACCCTTTACTTCATTTATCTTGCTGTAATTTCATGTCATTGAGCTGTCCCCTAACTGGGGCTGAGGAGACTCACGGCTGAGGGAGGAAGGGACCACACTTACAATTAGTCATGCAAGAAAATTCTTCCACCGTCATTTTATTTTGATAATTGGCTAAGAATGTCATTTTCTTCTGTAACAAATGAATGACTATTTTTCCATTTTCAGCCTCAACAAAATAGAAGGCTACATGGATTATTTATTCCACTTTTTCGTTTTTAATTTTTCATTTGCCCAACATTATTGGTAATAGAAATAGGGTTAATAAAGTACAGCTAATTAATGTAGTTCTTGAATAATTATTTGAGTATATTTTACTCCTTTGAAAATACCAAAGCTGTTTAAAACTTTACTGTAAAAATGAATCAGCACCAGATATTTGCAAAAGCTCAGTTAAAGAATTGGGTTTGTAGGGTATAATCAGTCCCTAGGTGGCTAACTAAAACAATTTCAGAGTTCTGTCACTTCCGATGGCAAATTTTCAAAAGATTTGCCTCAGGCTGGAGATTAGCTCAGTGGTTCCAGCACCTACCTCGCAAGTGCAAGGTCCTGAATTCAATCCCAGTAATCATATATAATGTTGGGTGTGGTGACTCATGCCCACCAGCAATCAATACCACATACCAAAGCGCTGGGCATGGTGGCTCACGCCTGTAATCCCAGCACTCGGGAGGCAGAGACAGGAGGATTGCTGAGTTCGAGGTTTGCTTGGGCTACATAGTGAGCTCAGGGCCAGCCTGAACGACAAAGTGAGACCCTGTCTCAAAAAAAAAAAAAAAAAAAAAGATTTGCCTCTTTTAGGCCTACGTTTAAAAAGAGTTTGCAAACTACAGTCCTTGGGCTGGTTAGCTGCACTTTAAAGTAAGTTTTATTGGAACACAGTTTCTTCCATTTGCCTATCGTCCGTAGCTGCTTTCTCTACAACTGCATGCTTGAAAAATTGCCCCTCTGTGGCCTGCAAAGTCTAAAATATTTTTTATCTGGCTGTTTTCAGAAAAGCACTTGCCAAGCCACAGCTTAAAATAAATAGAAAAATAACTGATCATATAACCTATGATGTATCGTTTAAATTTTTTCTTTTAATATTTCTATGACTTTCAAATGTTAGGTGAGAAAAGACTTTTTCTTCCTAAGAAGAAATGGTCCTGGGAGAAACACTCTGACGGTATAAACCGCACTGAAGCCCTTGAATCGAGGCGCACAGAAAGGCTGTCCTAACCGGGAAGTGTTTCGGTGTTGTGTACTGATGCCTCCCACCTTTCACCGCAGGCGGCTGTGTTGGGTGTCGAGGACGCTGCCACTCGGCTCCAACTTTTAAATCGCTCAGCTTTAAGATCAGTGCAAGCACAGGCTGGGACGCCCAGTTCTCAGAAAGAGCAAGTTCCAACTTTGTCTCCTTGGGGAGAAGTTTTGACGCCTGTGGCAAGCTCTTCTGTTACCCACTTAGGCAGTAAACAGGGAGAATATATTAAGGTAAATATTGATCGTAAGTTAAGACAAATATCTACGCAATTTGAAATAAAGTGTATCTGTATATGAGGAGACTGACTGCGTGTGCTTCTACTGGGCAGGTTGCCAAGACCCTTTTTATTGATGAAGCATTAAAACCTTGCCCACGGTGCCAATCGCCTGCCAAGTACCAGCCATTTAAGAGAAGGGGACTGTGTAGCCGCACAGCTTGTGGCTTTGACTTTTGTGTGTTATGCCTGTGTGCTTATCATGGGTCTGAAGAATGCAGCAAAGGAATGGCAAAGCCAAGAAGCCGAAAAGATGCCCTCCCAGGAAGTGCCCAGAGTAAACGGAATCTAAAACGCCTGTAAAGAGACTTTCAAGAAGTGTTGTGCGGTGCTTTTTCTGACATAGAATTATGACTGTTTTGAACACAGGCAAATCTTCCCATTAATGAAAGATGATGATTTATTTCCTATTTTGTACATATTTAATCTATGTCATTTTATGTTTTCTTTAAAGTGATGAGTTTGGAAAAATTTTTATTTTACTGTCATTTTTATGCATTTTAATAATTTGGTGTTTTAAATAAAGAATTTTGAGTTTTATATATGTATTTTACTACTTCATGTAACCTTTAAATTGTTGTACTTCATCCCTATGCAGTGAAATGTTCTTTAATCATTTATGAAAAAAACCTATTTTCCAAATAACATTAAAAATTTTGGAATTAAAACCAATGGTCTTATAAATTTGGAAAGTGAATGCTTGACTGAAGTGAAATATAAAAATGTTTTCAGAAATTCCTTTGAATTTACCCCATACTTGCCATCTTTCTCTTCTTTGGCATATTTTGGTAGACTTCTGCTTGAGAAAAATTTACTTAGTGGTATCTTGGTTTGCAAACTTAATTCTTTCCATGATTCTGGCAGCAGAATTCATTCCACATTCTGGTCACAACCAAATTGCAAGCTGAACTGTACTGATAACTAGGAAGACATTAAAAAGTAAATTATGGAGAGTATGTGGTGACCCATAAGGGGAATCTTAGTTAATAAGACCTTATAATTCATATATTCCAAAACACAGTTTTAAAAATTCTAAAATTAGCCAGGTGTGGTGGCTCACGCCTGTCATCCCAGCACTCGGGAGGCAGAGGCAGGAGGATTTCTGAGTTTGAGGCTTGCCTGGACTACATAGTGAACTCAGGGCCAGCCTGAACTACAAAGTGAGACTGTCTCAAAAAAAAAAAAATCTAAAATTATAGTCACAGATTTCACTTATTATTTTGACAAAATTGGAGTTGTTGGAAAAGAAGCAGCTATATAATTTTTAAATAAGATAAGCTACTAAGTTAGAGTATAACTTGTTATGAAGATTTAAAGTATAACTCTGTTTTAGTTACTTTCTCTTTTGGTGAGATAAAATTCCTGATACCCACAAATTAAAGGTAAGGCTTACTTCGGCTCACTGTTTGAGAGTTTTCAGTCCACAGTCAGGTGGCTCCAAGACAGGGTGGCAGAGCAGAGGATAAACAGTCTATGGCAAGTCAGGCAGAAAAGCAGCAAGCAGTGACCGTGCCTTGACCTTTTGAGTCCATTCAGGCCTCTCACACCCAGGGTATCTCTTCTGTCCTCAGCAGATCCAGTTAGACACACCTTCAACTGTGCTAATACAATCAGCAAACTGAGCCAGTTATTACATCCACGTGAGCCATGTTCACACCCCTAGATCCAGCTGCCTTCCCAAAGACCCTCTTGTAAGTGCTTACCGGGAGGCTTTAGGGAAACACCTTGATACAAACCATAATAACCTCTTTCCAAAGTTGACTGCATGCTGCCTTTACAGAACAGCATTAAAAAGGGGATAAATCCTATGGTTGAACAAGTTAATAGGCATGAAAGAAATTAGAAAATAGTTTTATATTTTGAGTTTTAGGTAATTGCTATGTGTATATATATACTTGGATTCTCACTATACAGATGTAAGTGTGGCTCTTACATGTTGTTTAAATAAAAAGATTTAAAGTGCTAATTAGATATAGATATGTTTGGAAAAATTTTGCCATTAATTTTAACTTTTTGCTTAAGTTATAAAATTTTGATTAATTGCTAAATTATTAAATTTTATCTATAATCCACACAGGATTTTGGAGACAAGATTTTAAAGTGAGTAAACTGAGAAAGTGTTAGCTGTATTTAATAAAAGATAATCTCTAAATTTTATATACTTTCCAATTTATTTGATTCTAATCAAATTCAGTTCCCCATGTCTACATAATTTTTGGACACATCTTCTACACGAGGGTCAGTTTACTATTTAATGTTGTTTTCTTCAGGTTTAACTTTTCTTGAGAAATTTCTTTGTTTTTAGGAGGCTTATTCCAGTTTCTTTGTGTCTGAAGTCACCTCATGATTTATTTAATCTACATTACTTGTTTTTGCCGTCTTTTTTTGAGGTTTTGAGCAAACCACATCTTCAGCTGGAGATGGTGGCACATTCCTATAATCCTAGTGTAGAGGAGGCTGAGGCAGGGAGGCAACGAGTCTGAGGCCAGCTCAGTCAATTTAGTGAGATCCTACCTCAAAAGAAAACATGCTCACCTAGCCTGTGCAAGGCCCTGGATTTAATCCTAGTGCACAAAACATAAAAGTAACTCTTCGTCTGTCACAGGGACATTTTTGCTGTTCTGTACTGTTTGCTCTTGATTTCTCCCTGATTTAAATGTCATTCCTGAAGTGAGTCTTAAACGATCTTAAAACCACAGATCCAGTTTCTTTATACTTTTAAAGAGTTCAATGTAATATTGTCTATACATTTAAATGCTCATATTCTCCAGTATCTTAAGAATTTTTAGGGCCGGGGATGCACTGTGCCTGCCTGGCAAGTGCAAGGTCCTGAATTTGATCACCAGTACCAAACAAACAAGCAATAACAAAAAATGCCCCACGTTTTAAAGAATTTTTATTACAGAATAATGGAAAAAGAAAAACATTTCCTTGCCATCTGGTTGTCAGTAGTGCAGTGTGACCTGGAACCCTAATTCTAGGTCATCATAAGACATTTTCTTGTTGTCTGGTACTGCAGTCCCGGTGTTGTCCAAGTATGGTCACGTTTGTCATCTTGTCATTCCTTTTTTTTTTTTTTTTTTTGAGACAGGGTCTTGCATTGTAGTTCAGGCTGGCCCTGAGCTCACTACATAGCCTAGGCAAGCCTCGAACTCTGCAATCCTCCTGCCTCTGCCTCCCCAGTGCTGGGATTACAGGTGTGAGCCACCACGCCTGGCACTGTGGTATGTGGTATTGATTACTGGTGGGCATGAGTCTCCACGCCCAGCATTGTATGTGGTTACTGGGGATCGAACTCAGGACCTTGCGCTTGCAAGGCAGGTGCTGGACCCACTGAGCTAAATCTCTGGCCCCATCTTGTCATTCTTGACCTCATGAGAATAAGGCATTTTATCTCACTTTTGTGGTGAAAATACCTTTTATTACATTTAGAAATAATGTTCCTTTGTACTGAAGATACTCATAACAGTGGAAGCTGAAGTTTTTTTGTATTTCTGATTTTACTTGGGATTTAAGTATTTTGGTCAAGTAGACATGAAAAAAGTAGTATAAGAACACTGTGTGTGTGTGTGTGTGTGTCTGTGTGCGCGCGCACGCGTACAGTATTCAAAACACTGGGGATGAGACTAGGTGTTTCCATTAGCTACATCCCTGGACACTTTTAAAAATTTTGAGACAAGGCCTCAGTCACTAAGTTGTTCAGGTTGGGTTTGAATTTTCAGTCCTCCTGGTTCAGCTTTTTAGAGTGCCAGAAATTATAGTCATGTTCTACCACAGTGAGCTACTACACATTTTAATGATTGTAAAATAAAATGTCCTAAAGAAAAAAATAACAGAGTGGGAAATTGAAAGGTAAATTTCTTTTTAGCACAATGAGCTTAATTCAGGGAAAAGCCAGAAACTGCTTTACCTTGTGCATTAGGAAAAGAATCTCAACTTTTCCCCACTCTGTTCTGACCTTTTAGCTAATGAACAGGATTATTCCCTTTGCCTTTTTATTAAAAAAGGACAAGTATTCCCTAATTTTCACCTCCTACTTTAGAAAAACTGGCTAGAAACATGTCAATTAATAGAAAAAGAACACTGTAAGATCCATCTTACCATTTTATACTAGCTTTCCTGTGGGTATGAGTATAGACATTTACATTCACTCTAGCGGTTTAAAGAATCATGTTTTATTGTGGATTTCTTAACAATAAGGGTTGATGTTCTAGTGAGAAAATATTTTTGATACTTATTTTGCACTGTGAAAACTGTTCATTGTTTTTGACAAAAAATTAACTGAATATTTTCAGGCTTATCATGTTTGTGGTTTGTATTGAGCTCTTCATTATGATTTTAAATTGGTTCTGGTATGTATGGAAAAAACTTTGCATGATTTAAAAGGTGTAAATATCCATTATTATTTTTCCATGGAAGGTAAATATTTCAAAGGTCACACTAAGACGTTTCGGCAGGGGGCAGCAAAGACTCATTTATGATGATTCTGGCTTTTCTTCCCAAAAGTAAATGCTGCTTTTATGTATTTGATGATGATATGCTATGACCTTGCCAAATAGGGGAAGTGCTTCTCGAGTTAATTTTTGAAGTGTATACAGAATAAATCTGAGGAATAGTTATTACTCAGGGTTGGTAATTAAAATATTTTAGCTGGCTTGTAAGAGTGAACTGCTTTCCCGGATGCCTTCTAATAGAACACCTGGTTGGCCTGTCCAGGTTTGTGCCTCGGCCATCTGTGTTTCCTGGCCCAAGGGCTCTGCGCTCCTGGCTCTGTCCTCACGGACTGTGGAGCCAGAGCAGTGGAAGGAGCCGTGGAAACGTGGCAGATGAGTGCTGGTTAGGGAGGAGGTGTCCTGCTCCCAGCAGTTCCCCTCTGGCACCCTCTCTCCTGCACAGAGGTCATGTTTGGTTCAGGTCCTAACCACCTTGTGCCTGCATTACTGCAAATGCCTCCGAACAGCTCTTCCTGCTTCTTCACTGCCAGGTCATTTGTACTTAAATGTGTCGTCAGTTGGTTGCTTACTGTTAAGAAATGTGGCAAACTTGAGGATCTCCCAACAGTCCCCACTTTCCAGTCCTCGCTTTCTCACAGTCCTTCCCACCAGTTCCCTTCGTACACTTTGTTCTGGCCAAACTAGACTCCTTGCTGTTTTCCCAAGTGATTTTTCCCACTTCCTCTTCTCTTACCATGTTAAATTCTGCTACAATCCAGCTAATCCTTAGTTTCCATGACTCATTTTTCTGATCTCTTCAACAAGATGAACATTTTGCCTTCTTTGAATCTAATGTTTATTTATCCCCTTTTTTTTTTCATATTTCTGGTGTGTCTTGTATTAAATTGTTGTCTTCCACCATTAGCAAGGCCCTTAAGGGCCAAAAACTTTATTCATCTCCTTTAACAGTGTCTTGTGCGTGACAGTTGAGTTGCTGAAGTAATGATTAATTGTCATGTGATACAAGAAACTTTATCCAAAGCTAGTTTTCCTTCTTGCTTTGTCCCTCTCCGACTTCCTGCGGCCTTCCTCCTACTGCCTTTGCGTTCTTTGCTCCGGGGCATGCAATCCGCTCACCTCCCTCCTACCCTCCTACTCTCTCCCGCCTCAGTGCAGCTGGGCTCTTTGGACTGTGTTATCACCGCCTGTATGGGAGGTTTTTTGTTTTCCTCATTAGACGGTGAGTCTGTGCCCTGAGTCTGTGTCCCCATTCCCTATGTTGAACCAAAGCTCCACGTTAGGAGCAACCTTTTCAGTGACGTCTTCTCTACCCAGTGTAGGTTAGGTCCATCCCAGGTCAAAAGAAGAGCTCCTGATTCAAAACATCTTCTGCGTCACTGCTAAAAACAAGAAGGTGTCAAGGCCGCTGACCTAAAAGGCCTCCTTTCTGTCTGCTTTGCTGCCCCCGCCTTCCGTACTGGTGCAGTGCAGTTCACGCCCATGTCCAAGTGCTCTTGAAGTATTTCCTGAGGAGCGTGTGTGTCCCGCGGACAGGCTCTTCTTCCTTACCTCCTCCTAGTGCTCTGGTGCTGCTGCTGTCACCCCACAGGCACTGAAAGGGCTGAGTAACAGGCTGTGGAATCATCAGACAGGACTCCTATTTAAAATGTTTGTGTCTCTCTGTTGTTGGTAGTTAATTTTTTTTTTTTGATACCAGGGGTTTAACTCAGACCTCACGCTTTCCAAATCAGGCTCTGTGCCGCTCAGCTAAATCCCTGGCCCTTGGTGGTACCTAATTTTTTTGTTTGTTTGCTTCAATTTTATTTATTTTTAAAATTGAGTTTATTGGTACACTTTATGCATACATTATGATCACATTCAACATTGAGAATTGGGACCTATACACGACACATCTTGATTCTCATTTTTTTTCCACTCCTCTGCCCTCTTATAGCCGGTCTCCCCTTGTTTCCCTTTTTTTGTTGCTGTTTTTGGTAGCTGCTTTTTAACTTGGCCTGGCAGTGAGCTGTGGAGACGTTATTTCATTGTGTTAAGGGGAATCCTACAGGGAGGTACCATTATTATCTGTAAAGAAAATTTTTCTAGGTAAAAAAATTTAGAGAGATATATTCATTCCACATAATCACTTTTGAATTGGGGTTAAGATGGTGGCCGTCTGATGCTAAACATTTGATGCTGGCTTTCTGCCTGCCTTCCAGACTCTTCCCTGCGTCAGCAGAGCTTTGGGCCTGCTGCTCCCTGCTTTCAGAGAATCGTTTGCTGTTGATTTGGCCTCAGATGAGCTGACAGGAAACTGGAGCTGCTGGCATTTTTACCCTCTCTCAGGGCAATGTTCAAACTTTAGCTAGGAAAGAGTTAAAACTTGAATTATCTCATCAGTCTGTGCAAGACACAAAGCAATGGAATGGAATATATTGACAATTAGAGTAAATCTAAACCAGCAGGTCCACATGGTAGTTATCTTGGATAAGTTAAGAAATTGCCTAATGAATATATTAAAGTAATTATACTCTTCAAAAATTATGAACTGTTAAGAAGTAGAAAAAAGGGCCATTTTCCAGTTAAATGTAATACGGATGTGGGTAGTTGTTATACAATACAGATAAGACAAACAGTTTAACAAAAAGAAAAGATAATCAGCAATAACCAGAAGAATGAAAATAAACATCATATAAATTTTATAGCCCATGTATCTAAATCTCCTGCAGTTACTTCAAGAACTGGAGTGTGGGAGTGAGATCATGTATCACTAGATGTTGAGTCCCTGTTCAGCTCCCAGGAAAAACCCTCTAACATGTTGACCTGTCATACTGACTCACTCCTGTGTAAAAATTAAAAGTATAGTTTGGTTATGTGGAACTAAAAGAAACAACCAGAGGGTGTTTATTTGGAGCTTTTTGTGGCAAGGGGATCAGCCTCCACTGCTTGCATTTTTAAAGACTCAGAGGTAGGAAGGGGGTAGGAAAGCTTTAGGGTAAGAAGAAGAGAAAGCTTTCTGCACACTCTAACCTGAGGTTGTTGGCCTGGGAAGCTAGACGTGGGCTACCTGGAAACGGAATCCTAGTGAATGGTTTGGGGAACATATTCGACTTTCTCTGGTTAGTCTTGAGTGGGAAGTGGGCTCCAAGTTCGAGAAGCCAGCAGTCATCAGCCAATCCTGATTATTCTGGGCCTACTGCTACAAAGTTATGGTTTGGTTACAGGTCAGGGTTTATTGTTATATATTATTAGGTCATTGCCCATTTGTATATGCAGACTCTTGGCCGTGTTAAATGTCTTATTGCTATCAAAATTTAAAATCACTATTATAACTATTATAATTTTTTTTTTTGAGACAGGGTCTGCTTTGTAGTTCAGGCTGGCCCTGAGCTCACTGTGGAGCCCAGGTAGGCCTCGAATTCAGCAATCTTCCTGCCTCTGCATCCCGAGTGCAGGGATTACAGTCATGAGCCACCACACCTGGCACTGGGGTATGTGGTACTGATTGCTGGTGAGCGTGAGTCACTATGCCCAGGATTGTTCTATGTGGTTACTGGGGATTGTGAACTAAGGATCTTGAGTTTGCTAGGCAGGTGCTGGAACCACTGAGCTAAATCTCCGGTTCCCTTTGGTGCTATTTTAATTGCACTCATAGAAGTTGATATCAAGGTTTAAATTGGACCATCCCACAGCAAAGCAAAGGATGGGCCAGTACCTGTGAAAATCTTTAAATAACTGTGATACCTAATCTATGCTCTTGATTGTCAAGGGGATATTTGTACATATATATGGTAGTCTCTACAGCAAGGCTTGAGGGAATCATTAAATTCCTGCTGTTTCTCATCCTGAATAAAATAGGCAATAAAATACAGCCCTATTGCAAAGTAATCCTTGTAGTTTAGAAGGTCAGCCTGAGGTGTTAGTGTGAGAGTCAAATCTGAAACCCTACCGTTTGTCTCTAGAAGCTTAACATGGGGTCACTTCTGGCTTACTTCCTACTACTTTGGCTAGTCATTGTATCATTGCTTTAGCTGTTTTGTGGGGGAGAAATGTCTGATATGCTCTCCTGAGCTCTCGAAGTTGAATTTCAGGTGTACAGGAGAATATGTAAGGCTATTGCAAACCTTTTAGGTAAACCAAATACATATCTGGAACCAGAAGAGGACAAGAGCTCAATTCTGTTTATATGGGTACATTTCTCATTAAATCTTTCAGTTTGAAACTCCCTTCACTTCAACAATGATGTAGAGTGATTTAGAAAAAGATCTTCTTGGAAAAAACACACACCTATACTGTATTATGGGGGAGAGGGACATAGGACTAAAAGTAAATAGATTCTAGTTAAGAGGGAAATAGCAAATAATACTTCACAACAATAGAATGCTTATAATGAAAACATTAGAAATAGATGTTGGTCAGCATGTGGAGAAATCAGATCTTGTAGCCACTGCTTTTGGGAATATAAAATGGTGTGGCCCACTTGGAAAATAATTCATCAGTTCCTTAAAAGTTTAAATATTTGACCCAGCAATTCTGCTCCTTGATAGATATCTAAGAGAAATGAAAACATATGTACACACACAAAACTTGTACACAAATGTTTGTAGGACCATGATTTATAATAACCACAAAGGAAACCTTAGAAGTCCATTGGTTAATGAATAAACAAAATGGAATACAGTGAATTATTCAGCCATAAAAGGAACAGAGTGCTGATCCATACCATAGGATGGATGAGTCTTCAAAACACTATGCTCAGTGAAAGGAGCCAGACACAAAAAAGCCAGAGTGATATGATTCCATTTACATGAAATGTCCAGAATAAGCAAGCAATATAGTCAGAAAGTGGATTAGTGGGTCCTGGGGGGGCAGTTCTTAAAGGGTATGGAGTTTTTTTGAGGTGATGAAAATGTTTCAAATTTGATTAAAAGGATGGTTACACAACTCTGACCATACTAAAAACCACTGTGCTGTGTACTTTAAATAGGTGAATTGCATGATATGTGAATTATGTCTCAACTGTTCTCCAAAAATCACCAAAACAACTTTAATTCAGGCATTTGGGTTCAATTTTGTCTTTGTGGTTTTCATGCTATTTTTTAATCTTGTGAGATTAATTTTAGAGAGAAAAATCACATAACTTAGTGGTTAAGGGGGAAAGGTTTTGGAATCAGAAAACTTGTGGCTTCAACACTTTTAAGTTGTGTATCTTCATGTACATTATTTCACCTAACTCTTATTTTTTAACCTAACCTAAGCACATGAGGCTATTAGCGGCTTCTCACCAAAATGGATGTGTTAGCTGCTGACATTGAAATAAATCAGGGTGGCTTTTGGGACACGAGTCAAGTGTGGTCTGAGGAGAACAGAGGACAGACAGACCAGAATGGGGGACCTCCCGAGGTTCACGTACGGTGCAGAGGGGCGAGGAGGTTGAAATAGGATGCGGCTCCCTTAAGCCCCAGGAGTATACTGTCTGCCGGTGGTACTAAGGGTTAGAGGGACGCCTTCTTGGGTCAGTCATTTTGAACGGAATGTAATTTTAAGATATGAATGTGCACCAAGTATTACAGGAGCAAGGACAGAGCCAATGAAAGGAATCCGCGAGAAGGTGTGCCTGAGAAGAGGCCTCGTGAGGTGGGCTGTGAACAATGAGAAAATCAGCCAGTAAAGAAAAGACTAAAGAGTCCTTCTCTGCTGGCAGAAACCACACAAGCAAAGTCCTACAAAGTCCATGTATGTGCTGACTCTAGGTTTTCTATGCAAAATTCTGGTTTTCATGTCATCCGCAAACTCAAAATCTTTATTGATGGCCACCAGACTTCTTCTTCCCCCCAACATGTCCGCTCACAGCTTTCTCTGTCTCTGTCCATGGCAAGTGCCCTGGTCTCTCTGTTCAGGCTGGAAACGCTGGACTTAATCTCAGCTACTGTGCTGCTTTCCTATGCCCAGCTTCTCAGAAAGTCCACCCTGTTCCTGCCGGTCAGATGGGGCCTGGCTCAGGTGGCTGCTTCAAGAAAGAGTAACTGTCTTGGGCTACACATAAAACACATAGTTAATTGTATATGTAACAAAACTGCCTTTTTGCCCCAATGTTTAAAAACCAAAACACAGGCGTGTCCACAGGCCACAGGTTGAACATGTCTGCTAGGTGCCACCTTTAAAATGTATGTGGACTCTTGAGTCTAGAAGCACCCGGAGTGATTCGTTTTCATAACAGCAAACTGATGACACTGTTCTGTTCACATTCTCCTGTGTTGGTCACTCAGAATGAAAGCCAACGTCCTTTCCAGAACTCACAAGCCCTAAAATATGCTTCCCATACTTCTCTCTACTGAATCCATTGGCCTTCTGATTTTGTCTGGTCAAAGGGGTGATTTTTTGTTTCTTTTCCTATGTCCTATTCAAAAAGTAGTAAATTAACCAGGCAAGTGTTATGCTTCTTTGAAGCATGAAGTCTCTGTGTCTTACTCCTTGCTTAAGCATCACAGCTCTTATGGGCCTCTGGCCACGCAAGAAAGTCCCCCACACAGAGGAGGCAAATGTGGAGCTGCTCAGTTTCCAGGGAGTCAGATGCACTTAGATAATTTTGCTTTTATTGTGAAGAGGAGATCTGAGAAGCCCTTGAATGGAAGCAAAGACTGAAAGAGTACAAGTTAGAAGTTTTTACAGCAGTTCAGTTACTGGGAGCTTCTAAGACTGACTGTTGGTGGCATTGGAGAGAGGGCACTCTAGATTCCAGAAATACTTTAAGTTGAGAATTGGCAGGACCTAAGCTGAATACATAGGAAGTTTGGAGGGAAAGTTTTAGGGAGGAAACTCCCAGGGTTCCCAAGGCTTGACGCACTTGGTATTTGAAGGTAGCACTCAGGCGATGAAATCTGAAGACGAAGGACTGGGCAGAAGCGTGCTTCCTTTTGGACACTTGCACTGGGAACATGGGGCGTGTATTGTAAGCAACCGGATATGGGAGATCTTGAGGTCTGAGAGGCCAGGCTGAGCACTGGAGTTACAATCTTTCCGAAAATAATTATTTTTCTATTTACGATTTTTGTTGTTGTTAAATTTCGCTTTCCATACACCGTTTCATCCTAACTTTTGCCCAAACACGCGTTCTAGGTCTTCTCAGTTCACCGCTCTGTCTTCGCAGCCTCCTGGGTGACTTAAAGCGTGGTTACCTCGCAGCAGCCCGACCCGACCCGAGCCGGAGCGCGGAGTGCGCGGGCTCCCGCCGCAGCCCACGGACTTTACCTTCGCCCGACCAAGAGCTGCGCGGTGTCCGTCCAGATCTACCGGAAGGCCCGGGGCTCCTCGGTGAGACAGCGCCTCCCAGCTCCCGGGCGCGGGGTGAACTCCGGCCGGCCGAGGCCCTCGCCCCACAGGACGCGCCGCCCGAGTCGGTTGGCGGCGCCGCGGTCTCCACAGTAACGGCCGGGCCTGTGGAATCAGCCCGCGCGCGCGCGCGCCCGGCCGCATTGTCCCGGGGGCTCGGCGACGCGGCGCGGCCGGCACGTGAGCCGCGGCCGGGCCTGGGCCCTGGGCCGCCGCCGCCTCGACAGACCGGCCGGCCGACCGACGCACCGGCGCGGATGGGCGCGGGGAGCGGTTGGCGCCATGCCGGAGGAGCGGCTCTCGGCGGGTAGGGACGGCCGGCCCCGGGGGACGGCGACGGCGGGTGGCGACGCGGCCCCTCCCCCACCTCCCCTCCCCCTGCCCCCCGGGGGGCGCCCGGGTCCCGCCCTTCAGCTCGGGCGCGACCGGCCACGTGCGCTGGTCCCCGCGCTCCCTGTTCCCTCACCGAGGAAATCCCATTGGCGTGACACGATGTCGTATTTTTTTTTTCAGAGGCACCTGATATCACAGAAGCAGGATTTGTAAGTACAGTATTCAGGGACTGCGTATTTTTCTGTTGTTTAAATATAGCAAGTACCGTGTGAAAGAAGAAAATTGTGCAACCTACCCCCACTTGTCAACTGAGTAGTATAGTACAAGTATTGGGTTTAGTAACAGTGGTGATAACTTTGTTCTAGATCATTCTTGCGTTGTTTTCATAGGTATGTGTTTAAGAAAGGGCCTCTTGGCTTGTGTGGTGCACGCTCATGTTGTTCTTCCATGGAAATGACTGCCTTCAGCTGCTCTGAGTTTTTTACCGTTTCCGGGAGAGGTAGATACTCTCTCCATGGCTTGGTTGTTATGTGGCTGTGTGGTTCCTGGTCTCAGTAAACATTAGTGGATGATGTTGATTGTGAATTGATTTCTAATTCCTTGACATTTTTTCTTTATATTTTGTTCTTAGTTCAGACTTCCGGAGAAAGTGACTAATAGTAAATACCTTGCCAAACATATATAAGGAAGGCAAAGGGATGAAGAAAGAATTAAGATGTGTTATGCCCATATAAAACTCCCTGCAATGAATATTATCTATATACTACAAATACATATAAATAAAAACATTTATACATTACCTTTTGGGTGAGTGCTATGTTAGAGTAATATTTTCTATTTACAGAACTTGCTCAAGGTTATGGACAGGAAGTAGCAAGACCTAATCACTACTAAGATTGGAGTTTGATTCCAAGAGCTCTAAGTACTTCCGTTATTTACTATGTTCTCCAGCACTTATTTCCCTCGTAGACTGATTATCTTGTTTTTGGCCTTTTATTCGACAGTTATGAGTGATGGTACATTCAAAGTGCAGTCAGGTGTGGTGGTACATGCCTGTAATTCCAGAGTTCTGGAGGGTTGAGGCAGACAGGTCACAAAGTCGAGCCCTATTTGGACAATTTAGTGATTTAGCAAAATCCAGGCTCAAAATGAAAAAGGCCTGAGGATATAATGTAGTGCAAAGGCTATGGGGGGGGTTTCCATCCCCACTACCAGGAAAACAAAAGTGCTGTCCTAGGGCCTCTGGGTAAGTCTCAAGTCTAGAAGAGGAAAGAAGTGAGTACTAAATATGCATATTCTGGCAGCTTCCACTTTCGCCTTTGCAGATCATTAGATCCTTTTTATTTTGAGACAAGGTCTCCTCAGAGACACAATGTTGCCCAGCTTGGGCTCAAACTTGAGCCTCCCAGGGTGCTGGGATTACAGTCATCTACCATCACCCCGTCTACTCTTAATTCTTTTTCTTCCTCTCCAGCATCCCTTTATCACTTTTCCTGAAAATATTGACCTAAGTCTACACAACTCCAGGCTGGACGCAACTTTTGAAGTCACCTCTGTAAGTGCACTGCTCTTGGGCATCTTTATCATCTTGATGTCCCTGCATCACTTCAAGAGAACTTTTATCTCCACTACCCCATCCCTAATTCTGTTCTTCCTCCACTTTTTCTTCCCTTGGTTCATGGTGCCACTGGCTACTCAGTCATCCAAACCCAAGCCTTCCTTCCTCCTGCTTCATCTCCTGCCTGTGAACATTTGCCCAATACCTTTCTTAGCCAGATCATTCTCTCTATCCTCACAGCTACTGTCTTCCTTCAGGCTTTCATCTGGGGGCCTGGACTTTCACAGTAGTCCTGATATCCCCACTGTCAGTATTTCCTCTGCCAGCTCCAGTTTTTCTTTGTCTAAAGTGTAACAAGCAAACTCCTGTGCATCGCCTTCCACGCAGTTGCTTTGCTTTGTCCACCTTTGCATTTACTTCTCTTCCTCACTCCCCTACCCTGGCTGTCAGATTGCTGCTGAACTCTAAACTATTACCATGTTACTTGACTTTGCAGAGCGTTTATTAATAGCTAATATTTATTGAATGTTGACTACATGTTAGTATCCAACCTCAAAACAAGACTTATTAGGTGGTTACTGTTGCCCATCTTGCACAATTAAGTTGAAGTCACAGAGTTTAAGTCACTGGGCCTGAGGCCACATGTCGGGTGTATGTCAAACGCTTTGCTTTAGCAAAATTTTTCAGCCTTCTTTAACTTTACCTTCCAATTCTCTGTGATAAAGGCGACACTCATCCTGTTTCGGGCTTGCAAAGTACTTCCACATGCCTTCTGCTCCAGCCAAACTACCCTGCTTGGCTCCTGCCTTTGCTGTCGAGTTTTGTCTCCGTTGCCCTTCCCCATCCATTTCACAATCTTGCACATTCTTCCAGGCCCAGCTCATCTCCTCAGTGAAACCTTTCCAAGCTAACATCATCCAGACTGTCTTGGAGCTCAGGGCAGCTTTCCATGGAGACCAGTTTGTGAGCAGATCCTCAAATTCACATGCTCAACCAAGTATTTTCAGAATAACCAATCTGTCTTGAACACATACTTGCCTTTGTTTTTCCAAAGTGCAGAAGTGTCACTTTAATTGATAAACTACACATTCTTTTTTTTTTTTTGAGACAGACTCTTGCTTTTGTAGTTCAGGCTGGGCCTGAACTCACTGTATAGCCCAGTTAGCCTTGAACTCACAGCAGTCCTCCTGCCTCTGCCTCCTGAGGGCTGGGATTAGCTGTGAGCCACCATGCCTGGCATTGTGGTATGTGGTACTGGGGATCAAATTTGGGACCTTGTGCTTGCCAGGTATCCAGAACCACTGAGCTAAATCCCCAGCCCTCCACATTCTTACACAAAGTGACAGAGACCTGTGTCTCTAAACCCCACCTTCTTCTCCTTAGAAGAAGATTTAGCTCAGTGGTTCCCATGCCTGCCCCGCAAGAGCAAGGTCCTGAGTTGGATCCTGGTAACCACATACAATGCTGGGTGTGGTGACTCACGCCCACCAGCCATCAATACCACATACCACAGTGCTGGGCGTGATGGCTCACCACACCTGTAATCCCAGCACTCGGGAGGCAGAGGCAGGAGGATTGCTGAGTTTGAGGCTTGCTTGGGCTACAGAGTGAGCTCAGGGCCAGCCTGAACTACAAAGCGAGACCCTGTCTCAAAAACAAAACAAAACAAAATAAAAGAATAAAGATAACATTTGGCAGCATCCCCTGTGGCCAAACGTGGCTTCGGAACAATTCTGATCATTAGGGTATAAGTGTGTGTCCTCCTTTGGGAAAGCTGATGTTTAGAGAGAGCAAATAACTCCCCACAGGTGACGCAGCTAGTAATTGGAGAACCGCAGTTGGAAGCCAGCTCATTTTACTTGTAGTATCAACATATGTGTAGAGGGAGGTGAGAACGCTGGCTGCAAGGGGGACTTGAGGCTGGCTCTGAAGCAGTTCTCTTGGGTCACGAGACCGAAGCGACGTCTTGGGGATGGCCTGGCTTCTGATGTTTGGGAAGCCATAATCCCAGCCCTGAACTACTTCTGATTATATGAAACGAATAAATTTGTGTTTTGTTTAAATGATATTCTTTTTGGTATGGTGATCCTATGTTCATAGAATTTTTTTATTGTGCTATATTTTCTCAATCATTGGATCTAAAAGTAAGTTATTGTAGGTGTTTGAAAATTATATTTTTCTTAAAGGGGATCTTCATCCTCAAAGCGTAGAGCAAATCATTCAGAATCAGTCATTTGTCATGAATATTCTGTGTATATTTTATGCATCAATTTTAGAGTTTCTGAACAAAACTACAAGTTCCTATAGTATACAGTGTGTCTCAGTAGATCTTAGTGTTTATTCCTTATAGCATCCACAGCACGATGTCCAGAACATGCCATAAGATGATTAGATCATTTTGGTTGATGGACATTTTCATATCTAGTAATTGCCTATGATTGCCGTTCTCTGGTAACTTTCTTAGGGAAAACACAAAACTTTTATTAAATTTTCTGTTCTTTTATCAGTTCTCTTGCATAATATGTTTTTGATTATATAAGCAATGTCTAAGTACAGTCTTGTAAATAATTTAATTAATATAGATAAAAACGAATGCTTCTCTTCCCTACTTGTTAGTCTTAGCCCTTCTCATTGCCTTAATTTTACATAAAAGCTGAAATATAAGTCTACCATAGCAAATAGCTCAGAATGCTTTATGATAACGTTGGGATTTGATTACTTATAATGTATGCATCGCGAGAAGTTTAAAGTGAAAGGACTCCTAGATTTTTAGCATTAAAATGGAATATATTAAAGATGTATGTATCTGAGTTTTAAGTCTGAAATGATGTCTTTCTTTGCATTTGTCTTAAAAGTTTGTTTGCACTTATGCAAATAGTTGTGTCATGTTTCACAAAAAGTTTTTAGAAAAAAAGATATTAGTATATGGGCTATTTTGTTGAAGATTTTCTGATATGTAAAACTTACAGTATTTGTAAAGCAAAATAGAAGGTGTTTGAAAAGGAAAAAAGCTTTTTTAAAAACTTTTATCTCAACCATTAAATTAAGCGGGAATTTAGCTTAAAGCAGTGTTTACTGCATCTTACTTGTTAAGAACGTATTCATTTTGCTGAATGTGGTGGCACATGCCCATTCTCAGCACTTGGGAGCATGAAAGAGGAGAGTCACAGCAAGTTCGAGACCAGCCTGAGCCATATAGTGAGTTCAAGTCCACCTTATACTACATAGTGAGATCTTGTCTCAAAAAAGTGTTCATTTCAAGGTAATATTCAGCCTGTTCAAATTAATATCCTGTTATTTTATAGGCTGAATGAAATAATAAATTGAGATCATAAGAATGTCTTTACTATAAAACACTAAAAAGTTCTATAATTGAAGTCTTCATGAACAAGACTTCTAGTTACCTTGCAGTTAATAGCCACTTACTGTTTATTTTCTAAAAGGAAACTTGGGAGACTGAACACAAGTTGGGGTGGATAATGGAGAGCACACTCGGGTTCGCACAGCAGGTGACTTCTGTGGAAATGGTAGAAAGCAGGTGCAAGCAGATGTAGGTATCACTACTACCTTCTTGGCCTCCTTTTTCTGAAGAAGAGAGGGAAATGTTGTAGGGAAGGTTCTGGAAACTGAGACACGTCCCAGAGAACTTCTGGGAAGTGTTGGGCTATTTAGAATTCATTCATCTCTGTGGAGTATTGTACTCGGTATGATCAGTTCTCTGATGCTTTTTCTGAAACTGCAGAAACTTTTGGAAGTATCACAGATAAATTAGTAAATGTAAGTCCACTTAGGGCCATATTAGGACTACTGGGGACATAAATTAGTCACTTTTTCCAAAAGCAATATAACTCTTGATTGGAGACATGGCCTTTAATATGAAACAATTTGATGATGAGCAGTTCATGTTGAAATGTTAGTTATGAGGTTTGAACCTAAAGCACATGAGGATTTAGAGAAGTTTGCCACATCCTGTTTTAACCTATAGGAATAGTGCAGACGTGGAGAAAAGTGTGAGACACTTTTATTTTTTATTTATTTAAAAATTTTTTTCCTGTGCTCGCTTCAGCAGCACATACACTAAAAATTTTTTTCCTTCATTGAGTTTGTTGGTACATTTTAGGAACACATTATAATCACACTCCTCATTGAGAATTCATTCTTGTACTGAGACATCCTGATTCTCACTTTTCCTATTCTTCTGCCCTCCCTACAACCTCAGTCCCTATGTATATACGTTTTTTTTTCATTTTTTTCTTTTTACCATTGAATTTTTTTTCCTTCTTTACTTTTGCCCCCCTTTCCCTTTTCCCTTTGCACATTTTCTTCCTATTTTACAATATCTATGATACATTCTGGACTTCATTTACACTTTCAGTTTCTCATACTAGAGAAATGATATGCTATTTACATATCTGTGTCCTATTTATTTTACTTACGAGTATGTCTTCAAGGCACATCCATTTAAGTGTAAGTGCTTCTAATTTATTGTTCTTTATGGCTGAGTAATACTCCACTTTATTTAAAAAACACATCTTTATCCAATCTTCAGTTGATAGGTGGACTGTTTTCAAGATTTAGCTGTTACAAACTGGGCTGCTGTAAACACAGGTGCACATATGTAGCTGTAATATGATGCTTTTGACTCTTTTTTTTTTTTTTTGAGACAGGGTCTCGCTTTGTAGTTCAGGCTGGCTCTGAGCTCATTATGTAGCCTAGGCAAGCCTCGAACTCAGCAATCCTCCTGTCTCTGCCTCCCAAGTGCTGGGATTACAGGTGTGAGCCACCACGCCCGGTTTGACTCTTTTATATATATATACACCCAGTAGGGAAATAGCAGGGCCACATGGGACTTCTAATCCTAGTGTTCTGAGAATCTCCACACTGATTTCTATAGTGATTGCACCAGTCTACCTCCCCAAAGACAAACTTTTAATGAAAAATTTGGATTGTGGGACCTTTGTATGAGAAGAAAGATAGGGTTTTGGATCTAGTGGATTAGCTGAAGGCTACTAGATACAATGTGAGAATATGACCGAATAAAAGGGAGTCAAGAGCATCGTTCACCTTCTGTGGGCCTTTTGATATATATATGTATATATATATATTTTTTTTTTATTTTTATTTTTTTTTCCAGGAGAGAGAGGGAGAAAGGGAAGGAGGGAAAGAAGTCACTGGAAAGGATTTCAGAGTACATGTCGATGTAATGGAATCTTTGAAGATAAAAGGAAGAAGTCTGGGTCCAGGGATTTAGCTCAGTGCCCCTGCACTATGCTGCCTTATAAGCTCAAGGTCCTGAGTTCAATTCCCAGTACCAGAGAACAGAAACAAAAAGAAGCAAGTTTGTATTTTTTTTTTTCTTAGTTTTTAGAGACAGCATCTCGCTTTGTAGTTCAGGCTGGCCCTGAGCTCACTGTGGAGCCCAGGCCAGCCTTGAACTCATAGCAGTCTTCTTGCATCTGTCTACCAAATACTGGGATTATAGGCATGAACCATCACACCCAACATTACTATTATTATTATTATTTTTTGAGACAGGGTCTTGCTTTGTAGTTCAGGCTGGCTCTGAGCTCCCTATGTAGCCCAGGCAAGCCTCGAACTCAGCAATCCTCCTGCCTCTGCCTCCTGAGTGCTGGGATTACAGGCGTGAGCCACCATGCCCACCACTGTGGTATGTAGCATTGATTGCCGGTGGGCTGAGTCACCACGCCCAGCATTCTATGTGGTTTCCCGGATCCAACTCAGGACCTTGCGCTTGCGAGGCAGGCTCTGGAACCACTGAGCTAAATCTCTGGCCCAACATTATTATTATTACTATTACTATTATTATTATTTTGAGACAGGGTCTCGCTTTGTAGTTCAGGCTGGTCCTGAGCTCATATGTAGCCCAGGGAAACCTCCAGCTTACAGCAATCCTCTTGCCTTTGCCTGCCGAGTGCTGGGATTAGGCATGAACCACCACACCTAGCACTGTGGTGTGTGGTTACAGGGAATCTAATTTGGGACCTTGCACTTGCAAGGCAAACGCTGGAACCACTGAGCTAAATCCCCAGCCCACAAGGCTGTATTTTTGCTCTTCATTATATAAACCATTCTTACTTTCTCCCTCCTTCATTGACTTAATTCATAAGAAAATGTAATTTTTTTTTTTTTTTGAGACAAGGTCTTGCTTTGTAGTCCAGGCTGGCCCTTACCTCACTATGTAGCTCAGGCAAGCCTAGAACTCAGCAATCCTCCTACCTCTGCCTCCCAAGTGCTAGGATTACAGGTGTGAGCCACCATGCCTGGCATGGTGGTGTGTTGTACCGACTGCTGGTGGGTGTGCACTACCACGCCCTGACTGCTGGTGGGTGTGCACCACCACGCCCTGTATTGTTGTATGATTACCGGGGATCAAACCGGGGCCATTATGCTTGCTAGGCAGGCACTAGAACCACTGAGCTAAATCTCCAGCTTATGAAAATGTGATTTTACAAACCCTTGGGAATCAGATAAATGGGCTTTTAGTTCCAAAATTTCAAAAATATTTTGCATCTAAGCAAACTATTTTGACAAGCCATTTTGTGGAGCTTATTCACTATCCTTTTTTTTTAACATTATGAGTTTTTATTGATTCTGTTTTGTTTTTAATTTTTCTTAGTACGTGTTTACATTCCTTGTGTGGAGTCAGTACATGTACAGAATACATCTCAATTCCATTTTTCATCATCTTTCTCTCCTCTCCCACCTACCTCTACTCATCTCTTGATACATTCTTATTTCATCTTAGTTTTCTCCTTTGACAATGTCTCTTTATTAGTACTCTCTTAGAGTCCAGTAGGTCATCAGTGTGTTCAGGTTTCGTGTCCCCTGTGCAACCATTCACTTAACAGAATCTTAGGAAGCCTCGTGTGGTAGTGCAGGCCTGTAATCGCTGCACTCTGGGGATCGAGGGGAAGAGAATTCCAAGACGGAACCCAGCCTGGGGAACTTAGTGAATTAACAAGACTTTCTCAAAATTTAAAAAAATTCTGAACTGCAAAGTGAGACCCTGTCTCAATAAAGAAAGAAAGAAAGAAAGAAAGAAAGAAAGAAAGAAAGAAAGAAAAGAGAAAGAAAGAAAGAAAGAAAGTTTAAATAGCACTGAGATACAGCTCAGTGTAAAGACCTTGGGTTGAATTCCTGGTACTACAAAAGACAGCTATGAGGACCTGCTATCTAGAGGCACTGAAGCCAGACATGGTAGTGCACACCTGTAGTTCTAGCAGTTGGGAGGGTGAAGCAGAAGGAGTGCCGATTTCAAGGCCAGCTGCACTACAAGGCCAGACTGTTATCTCAAAAAACAAAAACAAACAAACAAATAAATAAAACATTGAGGATTTTTAGAAAGTCTTTCTTTTCCAGAAGTTCAGTGGATAAGACATATATAGAGACAACTGTAGAATGAAGAAAGGTTTGTAGAGGGGGAGAACAGACCACTACTATTCCAGATTTTTTGAGGAGAAAAAGGTGATTATGGGAGAAAAACAATCTCTCCAGGTGGTTTAATCAACATGTGCAAAGATGCACAACTGTAAAAAATTGCTATTACAAGCATGTTACTATGAGATGAGGCTGGACAGCTAGGCAGGAGCTGCATTGCACGCAGCATGAGCCATTTAGAAAGGCTTCAGATAAATGAATCCTCTGTGTTGGCTTAGGTGTGGTTAAAAAGACTGGTCCATGAGGTGTTGTGAGTAAGGACATTAGAGAAAATGAAGTTTGGTGTCTTACGGACAGAAGAGTGAACTGGAGGGCTCAGTGGCCTGACCTGTCGTGGATGGGACCCAGGGTGGTGGTCAGAGGATGACCAGAGGACCAGCAGTTTATTCTAGAGGGAAGGGGTGAAGAAGGCTGTCCAAAAGGGAAGGGGAACCTAGTCTTGTTTCTGTGTGTGTAAGTACCTCCTATAACAGTTTTTTACAAAACACTTCAAAGCATATAAGAAAGTTAAAAGAATCGTTCAGTGAACCTGATATATCAAGATGTCATGGTTATTCTTTTGCTGCTTTTGCTTTTTAAAAAAATATCTCCCCTCTATACTGCCAGCCATCTATCAACCTATGTTACTATTCATGCATTTTAAAAATGAATTCACCCCAGAATTTCAGTGTGAATATCATGAACTAGTTTTCAGTGTCAGTTTATGATTCTGTTGATGTAAAATTTACGCACTGTGAAATGCAAACATTTTGAGAGTATCATTTGCTGATGTTTAAGAAATATGTACACCTTTGTAATCCAAATTCTCACCCACTGTAAGAGCGCTATAATTCACGAAGTTCCTTCAAGCTTTTCCCCAATTGAGTCTTGTTCTGCCTCAGAGATAACCATTCTGCTTCGCTTTCTGACCTCTCTTCTTGCTGGTGCTTTTCCTTTTGTACCCCGAATTGCTGCTCATATTTGTGTTTCTAAATACAGAATTTGAAGTTATTTAAAACACATTTCTAATACTGTTTCCCCACGAGTGTCTTCTTATTCTACTAGATAACATATTTTCTTCCTTTGGAGAAAACAGTTTCTATTTAATTCTCTTATGGCATGTCCTGGACTATGGTATTTGTGTTTATCTTATTTCTTCTTCCTTGTTTATGAAATCTTTGTATATCCTGAATCTTTTAGAGTTGTGAGAAAATTGTAATTCATCTGATTCAAGGATGCAACAAAATAAGCAAAAGAAGAAAAAAAAGGTCTTAACGTACCATAATTAGCAAGTGTGCATAAACTATTTTGCCTAACTCCCATTGAGTAAGAAATTTGAGAAGTTTAGACCAAAAATGGAAAAGCTGACTTCACTTTCACAGATGGCACACCTGTAATACATGAAAAAAGTAGATTTCAAGAGTGTATTTGGCTCCGGGAAGTATTTCTATCTTCCATTGCATCATTCAGCAGAGAATGTGTGCTGCAAATTCTGCAGTCAGGTTGATGAAATGATGTAATGGAGGAACTAATTGTAACTCAATTTGCTTCTTGATTATACCTCGAACCATCACCAGTTTATTAGTTATTTGGAAGATGTTCAACCCATGTATGGAATTAACTTACTTTTAAATGTCTGAGTAATTGGATTTGGGAAATTTATTGAGGTTAACTGAGCTACTTCCTCAGATCAAGGTCTTTTTTTTTTTTTTTTTTTTTTTTCTTTTTGAGACAGGGTCTTGCTTTGTAGTTCAGGCTGGGCAGGAGCTGCATCACTATGTAGTCCAGATAAGCCTCAAACTCAGCAATCCTCCTGCCTCTGCCTCCACAGTGCTGGGATTACAGGCGTGAACCATCACACCTGGCACTGTGGTATGTGGTACCGATTGCTGGTGGGCGTGAGCCACCATGCCCGGTACTGTAGTATGTGATTTCGGGAACTGAATTTAAGACCTTGCACTTGTGGAGAAGGTGCTAGAACCACTGAGCTAAATCTCTGGCCCTCAATGTCTTTCATTTTGTTGTTGTACTTATTCAAAGGTTTCGAGAGTAAAGACGTTATGACGTCTTCATTTGTTTATAAGACTGCCTCTCAAAATGATGTGGTGCTTGAGCTGATTGAACCAGTCACTGCAGTGGCTCAGACACTTTCTTACTTCCTACGTGCGAGCCTTCCTGCTGCAGCGCCGCAAGGGGACTGAGCGGGGTGCTTGTAAACCCCACCTGGCTTCCACGGTGGAGTTATCCCATGGGCAGAATGGCACATGTTTAATATTGGTAAAAATTAAGGTACGATTTCCAAAAAACTCCAATTTGAATATTAATTTGCATTTCTATGGTTGTCTGTAAATGCAGACTCAAGGATGTGACTGAATGCCAGGATGTGGGACTCACCTGGGGCTCGGGAGGGCCACTGAGAATTCACAGGTCTGTGGCAAGATGGACTCAGAAGTCAAAGGGAAATGCTGAGGAATTTTATGGCAGTTTGGCGGGATATGCTCCTAACTGACTTAGTAACAACTTGGGATTGCAAAGCGTTTGCTTTACTTTGTTTCCTCATAATTCATTCTTACTGTATTTTATAAAAGTTTATATTGGTCTGAAATGGATTAAGAAAAAAACCAAAACAAACTAAATGCTTCATTATATATAGTTGGTTGAATTAGAGTTTCTTAGAAGTGCGAGGAAATGAATATATGAATCTGAGGATTGTCTAGAAATTTCTGGCAATGTGGCTGGTCACAGACCATGAAATACATACTCTATATAACAACTAAAAATTT
Organism: Thryonomys swinderianus; assembly: GCA_004025085.1. Lineage (NCBI taxonomy): Eukaryota > Metazoa > Chordata > Mammalia > Rodentia > Thryonomyidae > Thryonomys > Thryonomys swinderianus. The sequence goes on from PVIC010017775.1 coordinate 30,440, forward strand.
AAAATAAAATGCATATTTTATGAAAACTAGGGACTATACTTCTGTTATTAATTTAAAATACACATCCTTCCCATCTATGGATTTTTTTTTTTAGCACATGGCCCAGGGCTTATTGCAAGTGTTTTCTACCTAGGAGATGCTAAAGGCATTACTGTAAGATATTTTCTCATAACAGTTAACAGAAACTAGGTACTTTGCAAAACAGAGTCCATAAAATTAAAGTTACTTTGAATGATAAAGTTTAAAAGAATATTAACTTTCTGGTTTCCCCAGATCATATCTGCTTTATAATGCTTTGTCAGATCTTTGCCAGTCAGAACTTTGTTTGAAATACACTACTACAATACTAGTAAGAAAGTAGTAGATTTATTGAATCCCTAGTTTCTTACTGTTTTAATCAGTTGAGACTTCAAGTAAAGTCCTTCGTATAAGTCCTATGAGGATTGATCATAACTCTTTTCTGACACTTTAGTTATTTCATTAAATTTACTGTGAAATTGTTTTCCAAGGTAAGTGTAAATATACAGTACTGTCTTCCACATAGTGCAATATTTTAATAAATTTTTAAAAATTTTGCTAGTACTGTATAAAGAGAAAAATTGTCAGCCATATGGAAATAATAGCATTGTGTCATTTTGGTCAACTTTCATGTTAGATTTGCAAAATTGAAATATAATTATGAATAACAAAATAAGCACATGTACTGTACAAGAGTGTGTCACGATGTGCTTTTGACACAATGGAAACAATTATTAATAAAATAAGGTGTTTTATGATTTGCAGACAGCTTTGTTCTTGGCAGTGGCTTTTTAGTTTTGCCATTTTTAAAAGTGGCTACATTAGTGGGTGAGATAGTTGTGGAAAAAATGTACACAATCTTTATGCTTTGAAGACATCCATCATCTAAGTTCCTCTTACAAAAATGCAGCAGGAGTAGATTACAAAAGCATCTCATGGGGAGGGCAATAAAGCATTTACTTCACTTAGTTTACTATTTCCATTGACCAATTTATGAAATTTATATTCTCAATTTCCTTTTAAGCCCAAACATTTCTCATTGTTTCTGTCTTTATTGAATGTGCCTGCTACATATCATATATTTAATTATATAAAATAGTACGGTCAGTAATTTCATGGGAAATTTACATGTGGAGGTAACTTGGTTTGTGTTGTTCTCATTGGAGCTTCTTGAAATGTTGGGCTACACTGTGCATGTGCTCTGTTTTCCAGCTAAGTGCAACAGCAAGATCTCTCAGGAGTATGTTCCATTCTGTTTTTATATTCCTTCTTTCCCAAGTCTGTAGCACTGTTTTATGTATAGAGTGAGGATGCAGTATAGACTGACTAAAAAAGATTTGACGATCTATAGTCTAATAAATTGAAAAGAGAATTAGAGAATGATATAGATTTGTTTTAAAACAGCTTGGCAACATAATTTTGTGTTTTTATGTTTTTACAGGAAGATTCTTTGGCAACAGATGTCTTCCTTGTGGACTATTTTAATGAATTCCTGAGTCTTCCAGTGAGTGTATTATTATGTTTTGTTGACTATACCATCAAAGGAAAGTTTTTAATTACAGAATTATTTTGAGAGAGAAATTTATCCAGAGTAATTTTTCTTAAAAGATTAATTTATGCATTTTTTGGTTAAGTTCGTATCTTTTTATAGAGTGAATCACTGAACCATGTTTGGGAGTTCTTGCTGAAGAAAACTTGACCTTTCCTGGGCATCAGAAATCATTCCCTGCAGAGCCTACAGTTGTGTTTGGCACCATGTTAGGTATAGAACAGAAGTGATAAGATGTGCTAGGCAATTATAGTCATTCTCATGGACAGAAATCAAAATAC